>VRMD01003719.1:0-10403 GCA_009872375.1 Sminthurides bifidus | reverse complement strand
TGTTGTGGGGGTGGGAAACGCACGTGGTGAACCGGAGAAATGGGAATGGCGGATGCTAGGGCGAATGACGTTGATGAAATCCCCGCTAAGTGCTAAGAGTCATCACAAGAGTTTGTTGTGCATACGGAAAGGATACGGCACACGACAGAATATTGCAGCAAGGAGAATTAGTGGAATAGGCTTGCGTGAGCAAGAGGCGCTCGCCACTACAGGAAATGCCACCACATGGGAATCTCCTTGAGTGTGGTGTAGCAGGAGGATTCGCGAAATTGTAAGGCAAAAAATTAACGAGCGGGATTATGCACAAGCACTTTTACAAGATACGCGAGGCTAGACTGGTAAAGGGAACAGAAACGTTGACAACGACAAAAGGAATGCATGTACCTGACGTGTGTTTGGGCGGCCGTAACTCTGTTTCTTGTAGACAACAAGAGTTGAACTTGTATTTTATCATCTGTTTGATTATGACACACGTTGAAGAATGCGACTCCTGTGCAGCAGACACTAAATTGACTGCGGGGGCAGCTGAGGGCAACGGCGACGTGCTTATGCTTAGGATGAATGGGATGATGCAAACGGTTTGGACTTGCACCTGAGCAAGATTGGCATTGAAAGCGTGTGTAGCCTCATGAGTGAGGTGTGAGAGAGAGAGAGAGAGAGAGTGAGACTGTACCCATGTGTGAGCGAATGCACCCAGCTTATGTAGGACAGGCGAGGCGACAGAGGCCAAGATACGTTTACAGTGTGGAAAAACGTTGTTGGGGATTCCAAAGAATTTGTGAATGAATGATATCAGCTCAGGTGATGATCTCATGTGCGGCGGCGGCGGCGGCAGCAGCAAGGCAGAGAAAAAAAATGCAAAAACCTTCCGGCCGGTCCTGTCATAAGACGAAGAGCACATGCTCAGCTGGCGCAAGGAGCACGAGGTCCGAGAGTCTTAGTGTGCAGGCGGAAGTCATGGATGAAATTCTCCCGGTTGCTCATCACCGGAAATCGGTGGTCCCATGACGGCGCCACGGCAATCCCGTGTTTATGTCTGTTACCAGCTGTGGAGCCGGTATCTACAGGTATGGGCATGGGCTGGGCGGGAAGAATTGGCGAGTTGCGAAAAAACCCAGGATGATAGATGGATAATAGAGAGCGTATACAGTAGACTATAGGAGACTCGAACCGGAACAGCAGATTGCTTCGGCTAATGAAGCATTAATTGTTACGGAGAAACAGGAACGATGCGGAGAATGACGGCATCGGAGGAGAAAGCTGGGGATGTTGGTGGGTGGGAATGTAAATCGATGGTATTTCTTGGGATATCCGGGAATCCTTGAATACTTTGCAACGTTACGGATGATGATGGAGTAGGCGGACGGGAGGGGAGGGGAACAGGACTTTTGGTGGGTAAGGCATGAGGCCGTGAGCTGGCATGTGTCCGCGTGGCAAAGGTGTGGGAAGGCTTTGGCAAGTTCTAAATTTGTGGACGAGTGCGGTGTACAGGGCAGGGTGTCATCGGCTTCCTGGTCGTCGGTTACGGGGTGTAAGGTAATGAAGATTTTTCCAGACTCTTTTCCGAAATTTTCCCTTGTACTAGCATGCCACTACCTGTTGAGCAGTTTGAGATGTGGAATGGACCCAAGTTTTTGGGCAATTGGCTACAGGTTTTGTGGACAAGGTGTTGCTGGAGAGGATTGATTACCTGGCGGATTGCTAGGCTCGGGTGATGGTATACCGATACAGTGGTTGGGGAAAGGAGAAGACGTGAGGGAATCGGCAGGGATAAGGTGTTGTGGACAGTAGTGCATTGAGAGGTACAGACTTGGGGCAGAGAGCTCGAATAGGATGAGTGGACGTAAGAACAAACGAGAAAGACAATGCTTTTAGTGTACTAAGATGCTGTGTGAAGAAGGAAAGCCGGAGGTAGGAGCTTTAGCGTGTGGAGAGAGAGAGAGAGAGATAGTGACGGAACTGATGGAGGGTGGGGGTGGACAGAGGCTACGGTTTAAAAAGGTCCTTCCACAGTTAGGAATCGCAGTATTAATTAAACTAGGAAGGAAGACAGGTGAGAGAAAAGCAGCAAGTTTCCTTCAATATTCGTACTACAAATAGCAATCGTCACATCCACATTGGCTGTACAGTAGTGTGCTTGCCCACTGACGGAAAGGGAAAAGTTGTCTGGTGGTGACTCAGTCATACTGATCATCATCATCCTCGACATATTCTGCTTCAGCCCTGCATTCAGACGCTAGTAGCCAGCGAAGTAACAACGTTCAGAGAGTCTTTGCTCTCAATATATTCTCGAGGCGTATTGTGTGGCTCTCCAAGCAGTGACTTTTGCGGAAACCACTCATTCGTTGACACTCACTCCGAGGAAATTCCGCGTAAATGGAAAACAAGGACAGTCCCTGCTCATTTTACACGGCAGTGAAAGTGTGCAATCAAATCGCCAAAATCATTTCCAAAATGCAAGCACGGCAAGTTAAGAGTGACGCTGATAAGACTGTGACTCCGCTTGTGTCCCATCGAAGCGTTCGCAGGATGGACCGAACCTTGTCAAGGTCTTCGAGTTCCGTAGAGCAGCCTGTAGTGGCTCCTCCAAGTGTCCAGAATAACCCCGCCCTCCCCCAAATCACCAGGGAAACAGACAGTAGGCAAAGCAGTTGCATTTGCACCCGTGTTAGTCTTTGTCACTCACATTCGCAAAGTGTGGGCACTCTTCATCTCAGAAGTCTGTCAAGGAGATCTGGAACAGGTAAAGGTGATTTTGAAGCTGTTCTCAGGGAAAATTCCCCGATTCGTTTGCATACACCTCTTGAGTTAATTGACAGGGTGACTAATTTTTATTAATCGTGGATACATTGCGAGGTCCCGCGGGAAAGTTCGACTTTGATTTTGTAGTATGCTTTTGATCTTGTTTAAAATGTTTACCATACGTTTTACACCAGGACTTATTTAATGTAATAGCATCGTAGTCATTCGTATCCGTCTTTAGTATCGCTTGATTTGTCATCTTCGCGTATGTACCACTACAAAGTTGATCATGTGGTACACACAACCGTTACTTGTACATGGACAGTTTCCTATTCGTTCCTAGAACGGAACAGCAGTGGGGAAGAAACAGGAGCAAGTTTTTGGAAACACGTGGTAAAATTTTTTTGACGTTTGGTTCACAACAAACTCCCGTTTCGCCGCACTTTTCACCGATATGTTAGTGCTTGGCGTTAAAATTCAACGATTTTTGAAAGAACGTTGAATTTTCTCGAAATTACTATATATGTCTTGCGTTAGACGTTGAAAAGTAGGGTGTTTTACTTTAGCAAACGTTCCTGCTTAAACAACAACAACGTATAAGATTATTAGAAGGGATTAGGTATATTGTAACGTCAATTACTAATCCTATACCACCAACCCTCATTCCAACACCCTAGAGGACTTAGAGGAACAAGTACACAGCCCCTTTTGCTTCATGTTCCTCTCCTTCGAGTCAAAGAGTTGGTGTACCCACTCATAACATGCCCCTGATTTAAAACGTTTTTCTCAAGGAAACTGTCTCAACTCTCTTTCACATGATCGGAATGCTTTGCTTCATTCCGTCTATGCAGAATGCAAGAATGTAGACTGTGAAAGCTAAATTGTTGTAAGAGTTTGCAAGAAGGATAGGATATTGCACGCAGTTCTGCATTAAGTTCATAGTAGATGCTTTCTCCAGTTTATTGCCTTTGGAGATTCATCTTTCTTATCACTTTTTTCAATACGTGAAGCTCATTTGTTGGTCCAGCGGTTGTACTGCTGTGGATTCCGCATAAATTAAAGGACGAATTTAACGTTTATCAAGCACTGTTTATCTTTCAATTTACCTCGTCTACTGACGTGGATCATACCTGGTCTATAAATCCAACACTTGAAAGCAAATCGTCTTCTGGTACTTGAACGAAAGCAGCTATCAGTAGATTGAAAAGCTACTGCATTTCAACCTTTACCTTATTTAAGGTAAACTTGTAATTTTAATCGAGGAATGCAGATTATTAGCTGGTGACATGATGGTGATAATTTGTGCTTCCTCCTTCTCCTTATCGTTCTACATTTCCTCAATTAAAATGCGAGGTATCGTTGACGAGTTTACGTGGTCACGTTTGTTTCCAAGGGTAGTTCATAACCGAAGTTGAAGAAAAGATGTGAACTTGAATTTTTTAATTGACTGATGATTTTAAATGACTAATTTTTGCAGGGTGGAGGCCTCCGTTGCTAACCTGTTGGTCATTGTTGGTACTACTAACTACCTTGCCCGCAAGCATGTCTAGCCCTGTGGAGCGAAGCGGAAGTAGTAGCTCAAGTCACTCCAACTCCGGATCAATGCGGCACTGCCCGGCATTCCAAATGGGTGAATCCGTGTAAATTTTCGTCCGTTCCAGCCGCACCTAAAGGTGTCACCGTCGCAGAAAGTATTCAGATGTACTCCAACATCATTGACACGACGAACAAAGCCATTCTTCAAGCCAAAGGATTCATGCCACGCTATGTAAGTACCCACTCCTCCTATTACAGGATAATTCCGTCGATCATCGAAAATAGGTTGACAGATGACAAAATCACAATACAAGATCCGGATTCTGCCAATGTACGCATTCCAATTTCGCATCTTTTGCAACGTCATATATTTAAACAGCTTATCGCTGGAGCGGGGGATGTGCAAATAGGGAAAAATGCATCTAACGATAGCCGGACCCGAAGCCGGACTTGACCGACATTTTGCAGCAGTTGTCTAAGGTTGCCTCTGTGGATAGTTAAACTCGTAGACACATAGTGCTGAGCGCTGCGCTAGTAGCTAGGAGCTACGCTGCAAGCGGTCATAGTGGTAGAAGATAAGGACGGATTCCTCCGGTTCATCGGAACTTGATCTGATTCTGCGTAAATGTGACGCAGAAGATTAAGTGGCGCGTCCGCAATTNAAATGTGACGCAGAAGATTAAGTGGCGCGTCCGCAATTGAAGATCAAGTCCTGTTTGACGGATGGGATGCGCAGGTGTAGGTGTGAAGCATGCAATTAGCGGGCCTGTTAAGCATCTGTTTATTTATGAGTAGTGTGAGATTCAAAGTAACAGACCGACTTAAGACAAGGAGCTATTACATAACTTATGAGTTGGAAACGCTCAGTTTAAGCGTACGCGTGCAAGGATGATATGCAGTCTTTCATGGATAGTAAAGTAGCGGCTGTGACACTGACGGGGGAGTCATAAAAGCGGATAGGGATTCCCAACCCGATGCCCAAAGGACGTGTAACGTTTGTATACTCGTGCCAACTAAAGAACATGTTACTTGTCCAAGGCCCCAAGGTACCCTAAGGTACTTTGGAAAGGTTGGAAGGTGAGGTGTGAGCTCTATTTGCGAAAAGGGTAGTGGAAAAGAATGCAAAGTGATTGACACTGCTGAGTCTACTGAGTCAAAGATTGAAAGTTACGGAATTCAGGTAGCGAATGGTGACACAGGCACGTTGACTGAGTGAGAGAAACTTGAGATACGGTGATTGATGAAAATCAACGATGAAATGAATCATCACCTGATTAAGTGCTTGCAATTGTTTGTGAGGGCCAAGAGCAAGTTGGGAATTCCGCAAGTATTACACAAGGTTGTGCAAACGGCAAAGAACGTCGGGCTTTATTTCAGGCAGTATAAATCAATCTATAATCCAAAGGTACCGGTACTCGGCGATTTGGGGCTGATTTATCTCAGTGTAATCTTGTCCGTGCTCACATGCTAAGTTCATTGATGAGACATTATGCAGTTTTGGGACTGAGAGCAAGAGAAAGGCGGAGAAAAAGTTAGATTTGTATGTTGCTCCTGTGATTCCTGAGGACGGTGAGATGAATCACCAGTACTGGCGACAACCTATAGTGTTACAAGTTATGTGCGTAGGATGCACAAGGTGTACTAGTGACACGTTATCCTCATCTAAATGTGGCGTGTGGGGGTGCGCGGGCTGGGAGAGAGGCACATGTTCCGTGGTTTATCCAATATTGCATATTACCGCACGAACACTTGTGTGATTGACTTGGCCAATCATTTGGTCATTAAGGTGATTTATTCAGCACGGTGTTTTTTCTAAAGGAAGCGTAAAGAAAGCTTGACGGCTGGAGTTGGTACACAAGTACTTATGGATTTGAGTACTTGTCTCAGTCTCACAAGGTAAACTTTTAGGAAGAGATTACACGAAATCATATCAAGGGATGGCAGCAGGTAACCTTGGCAGGTAGGGAAGTTAAATTACATGCTGAACGAGGCACATGGCTCGAAGTACCTGAAGTCATCTTGGTTCGTTGGCTCAATCAAGGGATGAATGAATGCAATTTCGATTATGCCGATCTCCCGCGGAGTTCACCCCAAATTGCAAGATTGATTCAAAGTGAGGTACCGGACTCATAAATGGCAAGTAGTAAAAGCAAGGCTGGGAGGAAATTGGGGTAAGAAAGAGAGAAGGGCTTTTGAAAAAAAATTCCTTGTGCTCATCATCAACGATGAGGTAAAACTTTTAGTATGTGGAGTATGATTCTAGGCTCTTGAGACAATCCTGCAGCTTGGGCAATCACCTTTAGCGGGTGATGCGAGGCATTCGTCATCAGCATTTTGAGTGACGAAACGGAATGGCTGGTCGCCATTTGATCACGTCTAGCTTAGTTTTTACTCCATGCTGGTGAGAGATAGCGAAAAGGATGACGCTTCAGTCATAAGTCTGGGACTGAGGCGGCTGAGAAGAATTTGGATCAGATCATTGAGGGATGATGCATACAGTACAGCTAAATTGGCCCTCGTAGTAGAATAGCTAGGACACGGTTACACTTTTCAGTTACGGACTTCCTATGATTGGGATGATTCAGTTCGAGAGTAGGAACTCGGCGGTGACGTAGTAGACTGCCAAAGAAATGACAATGTTACTAATACCGCTCCAGTGTTGCTCGTCTAGCTGGATTTTTGCAGTGTCCTAGTAAAGATAAGAAAATGGAGGAATGAATCGCGCTGGTGTCATGTTGCGGTTTGTCATAACGGATGTGATGATTCCATCTTTTCGAAGCTTGGTGCACTCGGTTAGTCGTGGGGCCAGTTTGGAGTAACCGATGATGACAGGAGATTATTTGTAAACTTTCGTTTATTAAACTGCTTTGCATGTTTAGCTTTGTTGTTCATTAGGTTTGGAGATTGAAGTGATGGTCGGTCGTCAGCACGGGTGTTGAATTACATGCAGTGACGCGGCTTCAGTCAGTACTAAGTACTATCAACTAGGCATGAGTGAGTTAATCAAGTTGTTTGCTTAATTTAGCAAACAAGGAGGCCGCAGTGGTTATGGGGTTCATTCATAGACTATTAATCAGTAATCGTGGGTGCAATTCCGTCTGAACACTGTTTTTATTGGGATGCCTGACGGGAATTATTGTTACCGTATGTTGTCAGAGAATGATATCACGCTGTATTGCTAAAAAGAAAGAATCGCGATTTCATCATGTTGCACAGGTGAGGAGATAATCAGCTCGTTGAAATTATCTCGTTCGCTGGACTATTCCCTATTATGGCTGGGAAACATTGAACCTAGTGATGGCAGGTTGTGACGGAAGTGTGGGCTATGCGACCGTTGATTGAGGCAACGTTCGGTAGCGTGTGGGAGGTAAGGGAAACGTTTGAGCCATGGCAGACGCGTCGGGTGAGACTGTAATGAGGATGATGAGGAATGTTTAGGAATGACTAATCGAATGTGAGGTCGGTGGAGAAGTTCGTGATAAAAAACAGGTGAAGTATAGGTCTTGGCAGGGGTCGGTGGTTCACCGTGCATTAATTGAGGGGTTGTTACTGATGGCATTTAAAGTAAAAGACGCTTGTTGAAAAGATGTCGGAGGAGCTCAGTCTCGTGATAAAAAGCCGGCCAATTGAGTCGGTAAAGGTTCAGATGTGAGGTCTGGTTCTGATTTAATGAATGGCACTCATTAAGAATGACCGGAAGAATGGAGATGAGAGGTTGAATGGAACTGTGTCAAGTATTTTGCCATGGCTCCTGCCCTTCAGAAGGCATGCCGTGAGTGATTACAGAGCTGGAAACGAAACATTTGTAGATGGAGAAAAGCATGTTGAGAAAAGGTGTCTTTCCGTGGTTGTTGGCAAGGGGAGAAAATATTACAAGTTTATCTGTAATTTGCCTCTGCCGCGGAAGTGCTCCAGTTGAAGAAAATGAACGGCAGTGCTTGCTTATGTAGGACCTTGTTCGTATACTGACCCTTGAGTAGAAGGGAATGTTTGAAAATTGGGTAATGATTTTTTTGACTCGAGCAAAAGTACAGGAATTGTCCATGCCAGGACAGTAAATACGTTCAGGGTAGGACGAGTATTCGTAATTCATGATCAGTTCATTGAAGGCATGGGACTGACCACGTAGAATGGAGGGTAAAAAATCGGCGGTGAGGGCACGGGTACAAAATCCGTTTCCTACCTGATTCATTAATACGCTAAAGATAGGTGGAGGTGAGGAGGATTTGCGGCATTGTCTCCCTACCTGGTTTGTTTTACTTGATGGATTAAATTCAATCCAATTGTTTACTTCAGGCAGAGATTATCCCAAGAGCCAAAGCGACGGCTACGAGGGGGTGAAGGAGACATGAGTGAACATGAACTGGTGATGGAAACTTATGAATGAAAGCAAGTCATGTACACTTGTAGGAAGACAAGGAACCATATTTTCATCTCGTTAAACGTTGACGTGTGAATGTTCACGTAATTTTAGTCTTGCTCAAATTATATAGACTTGGACTGGTGGAGGAACGGCCAAGAGGTAAAAAAGGAAGCAGCTACCATGATCTAGGTCAATGTGTGAATGAGCCCCAAGTTGAGTGTCGGTGCTGGAAGCGGAGGCGGTGGTGTGTTAAAAATTGACTGATTTGGAAAGAAGAAGACAACAAATCATAGATTTAATGATTGTTTGTTAAAGAGAGAATCTGAAAATAGTTGGAATTCTTCACCTGTGCAGTTCCAACGGCTCTCAGACTGGAGGGGCGGCCCTCCTGCAGATCAATGCTGGAGAAGTATTATCCGGTTTGTTCAGCAGGGGCTTGTTGTGAAATTACATCGGCTCGATTACTTACTCAAAAGACCACAATGTTATTTCAGTTAGGCTGGGAAGAAATAGCGGCCTGTGGAGGAAATTACACGAGCAAAACAGAGACACAAGAAGGTACTAATGAGCCGAGGGGTGAAATTACCAGGGCATAGTTGAGAGTTGAAGTTGATGTCTTTTGAAAAGGGATGGAATCATGTAGCAGGACGTTGGGATTTGTTTAAGATATTTTATTAACGTGATGCTGTTAAAGTTGCCGGGAGGCAAGTGCTCAACGGCAACTTATCAGAGTGGGCGGTGCTGGGAATGCAAGAAGGGTTACTAGGTGAGGAGGGGAGGGGCGAGCTTGCTGCTTTCTTGTTAATGTTATCCAGATGGAAGTTGACACCTTGTCATTTCGGTGTTTCTTTAAGAAACCGCATCGTTTCAAAAGTGCTCTTATTTTACTAAAGTTTTAGGGAATTTATTGGATAATTCCAAGGCAAGAGGTCTGTGAGGCAGAGGTCTCTCAGGGTAACCGCAACAGGTAAATTGCTCTTGTGAAATATGCCTCCTCATTGTTTTGCAGGAGGAAAATACGAAATATGTGTTTACGGCATCTTGATGAATGCGGCGGACAAAAAAGTATGCATGGAAAAAGGATATTGCCGGTATATGTAATGTGGAAAAGTCAAGGGATGAATTGCACCCTGAATGATTTACCTGACTTACAGCCAATAGGACAAAAGGCGTAGCAAACTCCCAGCCACAGGTCCTGGCACAGGTTAGGTAAATTTACCTGAACCCAAAAGCCGGGGCTGTGTAAAGTGCATAAGAGGAATGACAAACGTAATGATGATGCTATATTCTCTCATTATTTTAGTGAGTCTCGAAAACTTATTGGTACGATTGTTACCAACACTATGTCGGTCTATTCGCATTCAGCTTACAATTTCATAGAGTAGGTAGTTTATGGTTTCACAGTCCATATGTACTAGAGTAAAGGTATCAATCAGCTCAATTAGCACGGCAGGCAATAGCCATCTAAAGAGAAAGCAACGACCCTGGATCCTGGATGCTGTTATGGACCGGAGATTTTGATAAGAATGCGGATTTCAAAATTAGCTCATGAATCAAGAGTGTACACGGATGCACAAGATACGCCAATACAAAAGAGCTGATAATGGTATAAGATGAAGTTAGGAGCAGTAACAATGTGTTTCTTTCCCCACAAGTACTGGGTACATACATGAAGATGCGAAAAAGACACTGTTGCTCTTCATCACGTCAGTCAGGCTGTATCCTGTAGCTAATGAATGTCGTTATGTCAGTGGGCTGCAGA
>VRMD01003718.1:0-10406 GCA_009872375.1 Sminthurides bifidus | reverse complement strand
ATATCTGGAATGAGGTAAGGTGAAGCCGTCGATTGTGATGAAAGATTGGCAAAACGTTTTTGCAACAAACAAAGCATGATATGCAGCTTGTTAACGGTGTAGGTGCTTCCCTCTCCAAAACATTGATATTTCAGACACATTTGGATAAAGTCAGTTTCAGTTCCGCAGTAGTGAAAACGATTCACATCGAGACTGTTACACAGGTCAAGAAGCCTTTTGTGTCGCGCTGATCTAACTCCTGTGAGTTGGTATGACTCCAAACTCCAAAGACTTTATTGTAAATACATTTTACTTCTCTATAGTTTTTTGGTTACATGTCCACAGGTAAAACCGTCAAGTGTTTAAAGCTTTGCCTCTTATTAAGAAGGTTTACATTACATCTATCTTTAGTATCCTAAATGAATGACACACGCCTGGAGGAGTAACACAGTCAGTAACAGCAAGTAAACACTGCAGCGTCTACACACACATACATCATAGACTTGATCTTTGAATCCTGTCAAGACTAGAGCTGAGGGATGCCATGTAAGCGTCAAGTTCATGAGCAGAGCGAATGCCCTTCCTGTCGAGGTCAATCCAGTATTCGTAGTTGTACTGCATGTGTTCAATCAATTCGGGCAGATCCAAGAAGGCTGGAATGAAAACCATCAGTTAGTTAAAACGAGTTTTGTGACCGATAACGGTAACTCTCAAGAAGTTTCAAATTTTTGAAATCAACATTTGAAACTCACCACCCCACGACTCGTACATGTCCGCGATGAAATAGTCAACGAAACCCGTCTGTGACTTGGGGATCGAGCAGGTGGTTCTGTCAAACATCGGCATGACAGGTGGGAGACCTCTGGAGATTTCTTCCTCTGTTTGACGGAAGTATTCCTCTGCTATTCTCTTGGCCCATTCCATACACAATTTGAGAGGACGAGCAGGATTGGCTACGTCTGCACACTTAATCAGAATCCTTTTAATGAGTACGATATTGTCGGGGGTGATAAGCGTAGTAATATCGGGTTCGGCATTTGTCGGCGTTAGAAGAGGCGACGTTTGTGCTATGTCCGAAACAGTTGACGGTGCACAGGATGCTGATGGTCCTGCAACAGCTTCCGTCACATCCTTCATGAATGGTTTGGTGAACACGTTGACGAACTTGGCCACGTGCTCGAAATGCTTCGGCATCTCCGTCGCTAGCACCATGTCAATTATACTCTTCCGAGTGGACTTGTAAGTTTCCGTGTCCAAATTCTTGAATATGTTTAC
This sequence comes from Sminthurides bifidus, assembly GCA_009872375.1. Taxonomy (NCBI): domain Eukaryota; kingdom Metazoa; phylum Arthropoda; class Collembola; order Symphypleona; family Sminthurididae; genus Sminthurides; species Sminthurides bifidus. The sequence goes on along the minus strand of VRMD01003718.1, from coordinate 9,152 downwards.
CCGTGGATCGCTCAGCGTCAACTTGAAGGTAAAAGCTGCGTGATGAGATTCAAGAACTGCCAGGTCATTGTACAGGAGAGCCAGCTCGTTTCCTGAGTTGGTGAGAAACGCACTGGAAAGACGGATCAAACATCACTTCCATTAGAGAGAATACCGTAAGGACCATAAATTTTGAAATCTCAGTACAGCTCTCCGGACACTTAGGAAGGTTCTGAAGCTACAGGTACCTCGTTTTTCCAGGATGATCAACATCATGAACTACAGCTGCAATGAGACTGATGGCCTCATCCAATGGCTCCAGGAACGTTTTTAAACGCTCGGTAGACATAAAGTAGGCGCTGGCCTGAAACACATAGCATTCGTATCAGCCAGGTAACAGTAAGCACTGATGACATAGAAAGTAAGCTTCTGTTTTAAGGAACCCGTTGTTCATTCCTAGACGTATAGTCATCAAAAAAGATGGACTTACCTGGAGCACATCGGCTGCATGAGTGGAATTGTGATATGTGTTCGCAGAATGGTAGTTGGCTTCTATCAAAGTTAGCCAATTCCTAAGCGTAGTTTCATCAGTGTTCAGAGTTTGAGCAACTCCGAATCTAGCAAAGATTGTCATTCCCAGCCAAACCAGCGGCCTGAAAGCATAAAACATCAATTTTGTTTTAAAATCCCAATTAACTAGCGTAACTACAACTACAAAATCCCACACAGAGTCTGTCAAGTCCACCTCCCTGCTATTCCTGTCACACCAGCCATTATTGAATCCAGCCTTACACAATTACATGCATCGATGAAACTGAACGCTTAAAGTATTTGCCAAGCATCCATCGACCTATTTACTGACGAAATATTGCAAGTCCGCATACCATTCACTAAGCTGCACAACTTCCACGACTTGAATTCCAGGAATCTGTTCATCAATCTAAACCTAAACCAACCACTTGTACAACCGCAAAGCTTTTAATGGAAATTCCAAAGTAACGAGAGCCAATTCAGCATGCACCCCTAAGGGCTAGAGCAGTGCTGAAAGCCAGAACGTGATCACAACAAGTTTCCAATCCTCAGCTCTGTCGCCTCTCTGAATAGTTTAGCCATGAATTTACTCTGATTTCCTAGGACAAAGGAAACTTTTCCCTTAAATAAAAGTTTCTCTCACAGGAGAAGACACGGCAGTAACTCCATCCCTATGAACAAATTTACCCGCGACAAGCACCAAGTTTTCCAACACCCGTGAGGAGAAAGTTGAACGAGGTAAAAAAACCTGACCAGCATAGCATAATAGCACACCAGCTTGAGATTCAAATGAAATGCGTTTACACAAAAGAAAACACTTTGGAAATACTTTCAAAAGGTGAACTACCTCCCCCTATCTTCCACCATTCCTTAACCTGAACCCAGGCCAGATTTCCAAGAGAAAGCAATACAAGCTGATATACAAACCCAGCATAGTCCCTACTTACGTCACTGCTTCCTACCACCACAGCAGCTATGTAGCTAACAAGTTGAAACTAGTTGAATGCCAAGCCAGTTTAGAATGACTTGACTCCGTTGCCTCTAAGAGGCTTTCTAAGAGATTTGTTAGACAACTGGGTAGAGCCGGAGCCCCTTACAATAATAACGGTAATGACAAGCCACCATTATCTTCCATCTGCCGAGTAAATACACAAAGATCTCTTGAAAAGAGACTGACAGCAGATCTGAGGTTTACTACGGGCTACGTCCACGTCCCTGCATTTAGAATGTCGTTGGAGAAGGAGAAGAAATAAGAAAAACAGGGCCCAAAAAGAGAAGAAACGATCCATCTCAAAAAGAGGTTGACTTAAAGGACAGGGATTGCTAATATCACTAGGAAATGAAGAGAAAGCGCCTCTGTTTTCACATACACTAAAGCTAAAGCTCTGCAAGCTTCCTCTCCCGTAATCAGTGGAAACAATTTCACTAACAATGTTCCAAGGACTACTCGAGAAGAGAGCTGGAGAAAAATTAGAAGATGTTGCTACAACTTTTAGCTGGAGAAAACCTCCAACTTCCCAGTTTCCCGCAGACATCACCTCCTTCCGCCTCGATAATCTAACCTCCTGCCTCCTATAGCTTTCTCCATGCATCATGTNAATCTAACCTCCTGCCTCCTATAGCTTTCTCCATGCATCATGTTTTTATCCACCTGGTTTTACCTTCCTGGGAAGCGGGAAAGAATCTCCAAAGAACATGTCGACGGCAGACTCAAGTTGCCTTTGTCTTAGGAAAAATAATGCAACAAATTGGTCTCGGATGACGCAAAGCGGCTACTTTGCAACGACTGGAATCAGTGATGGAAAATAACCTGGATTCGATAAAGAACGGAAGCGGAAAATTCGAGCTTAAGTCAATTCCAACAAATTGAAAGCGAAAGCCATTTCCATCAGCTCATCTTGAACAACTCTACGGCTTGCTGAGCAAACTGTGAGGAAGCTGTCCTTCTTCTTGTAGTCTTTACATTTTCCATGCACTAAATTTTCTCTTTCTTTTTTAAGAACTCTTTAAACTATCCATGCTCTCATCCCGTAAAGCACTTATTCTGATTCCAAGTACTGATTTCCTCTACACTTGATTTCAATCCACTTCACAGGACTTGAGGACACATTATTCCTAATGTATGAACAAACGAATGGTAAGACTGCATTAGGAACCTCCAGACCATCAGGGCAAACCAAGTACCCGAAAAAAATTATTCTTCCTCAAACAAGCCGTCGATTCTGGTTGAACTAAACAACCTGAACTTTTCAATCAAAGGTAACCCTTAATTGAAGATTACAATGCGTTTCATGCCTTTTTCCGAAAGTTCTTCGAAAGCTACAGGTGAGAACCTTAATTTTAATGGTTTTAAAGCTTCAAGTGCACTAGTTGATCAGGTTCATAGAGACGTGACCATCAATTTCGCTCATATCGGTCATCCTCCTTACCTTTTGTCGGTGATCTCTTCTAGGAGGAAAATATCGAAATCCCATTTGGCTTCAGTCTCTAAAAGTCTTTGGAGATTATTAGGTGCTTCTGCAATATCAGGAAGGGAGGGTCGCGGAGCGAGACGAGAATTCTCGTTTGAAGCTCGTCTTCCCGAGGATGAGGTCACTGGTTTGGGTCCTTGCTGTAATAACAAGAAGAACGCCTTGAACTAACGGGACACAGCATCAGAGGAGGAACACAGGAAGAGGAATCAGCAAACCGGGAAGAGAGGATGAGCTTCACAGATAGAATATAACAAATGCTCAGTGAAGCAGTAGAAAGAGGGAGAAATACAGACAGTCCGAGAGAGAGAGAGAGAGAGAGAGTGAGACAGAGCTGAATTTCAGCCAAACTTTCTTTCACTCAAGGTACAAAAGGCAGAGGAGAGAGAGAAACAAAATGGCATGTTTGAGAGGACCGGGAGAAAATAATAATTTAGAGGGAAGATTGTACAGGATGAGTGGATTTGGAAAGGGAAGTGTTGCAGAGGGCTGAAAATCTGTTGACTTACTGATAGGAGAGCTCCTAGGAGATCTGTGGTTAGAGGATCGTCACTGCGAACTTTGTTTCCTTCAAAGAATTGTGGCGAATACAATTCAGTCGTTCTCAGGATCTCGAGAACCCGTTCCAGAGCGGTGGCAACGTACAAAGGGCAATTTTGCTGGGCGGCTGCTATTATATTAATTACTTTTGTAATTGGTGCCTCGATGGTGAGGGAGTGGAGTTTGGCCAAACTCTGCCGGCGTAATATTGAGCCTGAAAGAAAAGAAATGAAAGCCCATCATCATCCTGAGTCAAGGCCGGAGGAGAAAGTCCATGAGAGATTTTTCTCCCTACCACCAACTACCAAGCTGAACAGCTATGCCTTCCACGTAGTAAAGTGCCAGGGAAAATAATATCCGAAAGTCGGTCGAATCATTAATGCCTCCATGTCACGTTTATAACCCTGGGTACATGGACATTTGTAATCAGAGTGGTGGCTAATTGGTAGTTAAATAGTCAAGTTGCACCCACCAAAGGGTGACTCTCATCAGCACCAAGGTGAGCAAGGGCACAAGCCAAGGATTCAAGGCATTACGTTTTCAGGACTTAAGAGCACAGGCGGTTAATTAAGTTGACAAAGTTCCTCGGAGAAAAGTTGAGTTGAATCAACAAGCTTATGCAGATGTAAAGCCAGTAACTGGAAACTAAAAGGCTTTGAGTTTCTTTTAGCAGCTCGTGAGACGATTGCTGGGTGACTTAGCCGGTGTAAACGTGCCGACTCTCTCAGTTACAAGAAGAGAAAACGTTTCCTCTCTTTAACGACCCGACGGCCGAGTCTAGTCAGTGCAGTTGGAGGGAGGGAAATGCCTAAACACAATTTAGTGATTACCCGAGGGTATTGACGAAGGAGGATGAGGCGCCTTTCTTTGAGAGAAATGTCTCCTTCTGATGAGTGAAAGCAACAAGTGAAAGCACTTGAGTTGCGTCATGTCGCATGCAAATACTCGTGTGTGTGTGTGTGTTCACACGAAATGTAAGCAAGGGTGGGGGGAATTCCCCTGATTTATATTCAGAGGGTGGTAAAGGCACGTTTCGCATTCTGTGCTGCAATGCTACGGATCATGGCTTAGTGGTTCAAAGGTATGTGTGAGTTTGACAGTGTTTTAGTCATGAAACTTGAGGATATACGATCTAGTGCAGGTGTAGAGGCGAAGGGCCCGGGTAAAATCGGGGGCCGGTACAAGAAAAACAAAACCCGGGATTCGGAAGCATTTATCACAATGAATGACAATTGCTTAGGAGATGAGGATTTGAGCTGACGGATTTTAACTTACTGTCATTGCTGATGGATTTGATGTCATAGGACGCCTTTCTTAGAGACTTTAAGCTGCCACGGGGCATGGGGTAGCCCACGTCCTGGTTTGACGTCACGTCAGATGAAAAGCTCTTTTCCCCGTATCCCACTCGGAACGTCACTCAGGTAAATGAAATGAGTAGCTCCACTTGTACACTGTTGTAAGCTGTCGGGTTTCAGCCTTGGATTATAAATTGCCACGCTGTAAGTTACCTGTTCACTTGGACCGTTTTCAAGAATTCAGAAAGATTTGCATTCGGCTAACTTGTAGCCCCAGGCTGAGTACTTACTTGTTGCCGTTCGACAAAGTTGGCATCAACTAGAGAGGACCTGTGCAGAGTTGAAAAGGTGTAGATTTTCGGAGCAACCGGAAACACCCTGGAGTTGAGGAAAACCGAGTCTCCAGCCTTCCGATGGAACAAGAAGCTCCCTTCCCATTCCTTCCCGGCGGACAATTCCTCAAGGACGTGTTCTAAGAACGGAGGTTGGAACTGTACCGGAACTGGTAACTTGAAGCTGACTTGCGGGTACGGATGAACCGGGTGCAACCTGGCTGGCTTGCTGCTGCTGCAATATAATGATTTAAAGGGTAAAAAAACAGTGTTGCTTTTTCATTCGCAACCTCGCCTGTCTATTAGGAGGAAGGGGGTTGTTACAGGTAGATTATGCTGTACGTCAGAGTGTTATTACTCGACGGGGAAATTTTGGCAACACTCACCGTGCTAGCTGAGGTGGTTTGCAAATCCTGTTGCTTAGTTGAGGTATTTGATGTTGATATCGGTGGATTGGTGTACAGAGTGGAATTAGGGACGACAGGCTGCTGTTGATCATTTCCCTGGGGATTTGATCCCACTTGTGGTTGATTCAGCTCGCTCGGACGGTTCCTGTTCTGCAGCTCGATGAAATTCGAGCCGGAAATATCCGCACAAGGATACCCAAGGACTTTCTCGTAAGCTCGATTTACTAAACTGCATAAAAAAGTATAACTTTTCATGATCCGCAATATCGAATTTCATACGACACTGCCACAAACTCTAATTGCGCGCATCCATCTCCCGACTCCCTCATATCAATCATTTTCCCATTTTCCCATCCAGGGCAAAAGAACAAGCATCAAATTACATTGTTGCTATGCGACTCTCTCTGCTTGTGATTCTGCTGATCAAAAGAATAGGCAGTGTCCTCCAACTCTGACTTTTAATTGTGTTGCCAACTCACTCTCAGACCTCAATCGAATGGATTAAATACAAAAGCCATGTCATGCAGATGAGAGGACGGAAAGAACGAAGCTCGAGTGGGATAGAAATAGAAGAAAATACTAACAGAATGGCACAACCGACCGTGTTTATCAATACCTCATTCGAAAGTCTCGACATAGAAAAGCGCATTCAAGTATCAATCATGAAGGTGGAGAGAGATACAAATCGTGAGGTATTAAACAAGTATTTGTGCTTCTTATCTCATCACCTAGAGAACTAAGTAGCAGGAGGAAAAGATGCTCATGTTTCACTAAAACCGTTGCTAACAGTTACCTGGTTGCCATTGGTTACACTGACGTCAACTTGTAGAAGCTGCTATCTCTCTGCTCCTGCTCATACTTGTGTAAGTATGCATGTGAACATGTGAAACCAGGGAATACAATTTTCTGTGCAGTATAATCTTTGGAACTTTGTGATCATAAATTCTTGACATTTACTCTATTCAAGGATTTTATCTACACCTGACTATCTGTTTTAATCTGCGGAAAAGACAACTTCTCGTAATTAGTTCCGTTGCCCCAGTAATTTCAACTAACTCAATTAAAGACAGGTATTTTAATCAAGTACTTTATATGGCTTGTTCGCCAGTCTTTGAAACAAGAAACTTATTAAAGTATCGCTTTTCATGGAACTGTTATCAGGAATCAGGCCATGGGGCAACTTGTCTTTTCTACCATTGTAAAGAAGATGCTAGACTCAAGTTTTACTTGAGTCTAGCAAGAATGAACTTTTAACTGACGTCTTAACTGTAAGTTAAGACTGGTAGCAGTTCATCCTTGTCGTCAACTAAGGCAGGTGCCTTAACCAGAATAACAAAGCAAAGATGGCAATACCTCATGAATCCGAAGACTTGCTTAAGGCTTTTAGACGCTAAGGAACAGGTCCCAAAGACGTGTTCCTCTCAAGGGGTACTTAACTTGAAGATATTCTTGGCAGACATTAATTAAGACCTGCTTAGGCCGTAAAAAGTTTTATAACAAGAAGGACTAAGATCCGAGAGTTATGTTAGCACTCGGAACGGCTAAATGATCACGTGTCGTAAAAGCTCCGGCTGGGAACTGATAAAGCCGTAAAGGGGCTAACGGCAATAAATTCTTGATTGCTCCAACTTTTTCTCCACTTAATGAAGGATGAAAGGAGGCCAAGAGATGGGAAATCAGAGCATAAGACCGGCTTATAGTACACAGCACAAAACTTTTCAGTGCTGATTACCTGAACACGATGACGCGCGTCTGTGATTTGAACCATGTCTCTGGAATGATCCAATGCAGCCGCCAAGGCTGAGATGATTGATAATTTGTACGATGCATTCACTAAAATTTCCTCTAGTTGAATAAACTCATTGTGCCAGTGCGACGGCGACGTCACTCCGTGATCTATTTCTACCTGAAATTAATCAAAGTTTTCGGCCATCATAACACACACTTGCATTACAATCCCTCCTTATTCATCCTATCCTCGTCCTCATCCCATTGGCTCAATCACCAATCAAGGTCTTTTGTGAAACCAGAAATAAACCTACAATCACAAAAGTGCACCTCATCAATTCCACAATGGGACTGGACTTGAGAGGGTTTCTGGGCCTGAGACTCGTAGAGTTTTTGTTCCTCGTGTACTGAATTAATCCCATTAATGAAAACCTTTCATTCCTAGTTATTCAGAAATCCTGCTAGGCAACCTGTCACTCGGGCCAGGGAGATGAGGGAGCAATTACTTTGCAGCAATATTTCTGCATGAACCTGCATTCTGTAGCTCGTTAAAACTTTGTAGCACTTAAGGGCTTGATTAATTTTAAGTTGGTCTCTTGAACCAGCAATGTATGTCGGCTTCGAGTAAAAATTTTTAAGTAGGGCTCATACTAGCTAGGCTAGGACTGATTCTGTCTGATCGCGATTTTGTCTGAACCTCTGGTACCGTTATTTTCTAGTTTCTAGGTAGTGCTATAGCTTAACATGGTTTCACTCTACGAAAAAACCAGTCCACAACCACCTGCCGGATATTACTTAAGTTTTCACTACATAAACTTTTCATACTGCCCATTAGTTATTAACCTTGACGCAGTGCAGTACAGAAACCACGGCTGCCAGCTTGTTGAATCTCGTTAAACTGAAAGTACAAAAAGGCTACGATATTCTAAACTCCAACAGACTTTCTAACTCTCAGACCTTTGTTTTTTAAGATGAACTTGCTATAAAGGAAAGTATTGTGTAGCCTGGAGCAGCATGTGATTAAATTTTCATTTGGGTTGTCAAACGGTTGAAGAATTGGGAGAGAAACGGTGCTTACCCTGTCGATCCCATATGACAAAAGATGCCGAGCGCCGTCTTCGTTTTTATCAAAATAGCTGAAACACAGAATAATTGGAATTTTAAATCAAGTTAAATCAAAGCAAGGTAAGTGGAACACCCTCCATGAAAAATTCACAAAGAGATTCAAATTGGAGCTACACATAAAAGGAAATTTTATGAATGAATGCAAAAATGTACTTGCAGCATTTACTTTCGGCTTTATATGCTATGCTATAAACCTACTCAGATTCAATACATTCAGTAAGTAACAATGCGCCTTGTCTTTGCAGCGAAATCAGATTCCGGTTCATCGCCATGGCTTTGCATCCTTGTCTCCTTGCAAACTCATTATTGGATTTGAGCGAAGGGAAATGTGAGTTATTGTAGTAAGTAAGGTGGAATTTCCTCCGCATAAAAATATAACCACACCAGCGGATAAAATATTCATAAGTTGAAATTTTCATGCGGAAATTTCTTATTCAAGTTGAGTTGAAATTGAATATTTCGCGATTCAATTGTACCGGAAAATTACAATTTCCTCCGCGCTTTCTCCCAGTTCCTTTCCGCAGAGGGCGGAAATACCTCAAGTGGGAGGAAGGAAGTCTCATCTTGAGGAAAAAACGACAATAAACCGAGCTCCTCTGCATGGGAAAACAATGAGCGAAAGACGGTAAAATGAGCTCGCTCCGGAGCCTGGCTTGAATGAGCGCCGTGATAGAATTTATGGCAGATGCTTTCACCGACTTTCACTTTTGGAGTGCAGTGCAGTGAATGAGTCGCAGGAAAACC
>VRMD01003717.1:0-10412 GCA_009872375.1 Sminthurides bifidus | reverse complement strand
ATCCCCATAGCAGCAGCCCACACCAAATTCCTGTTAGTTCCCCCTTCAATGCACCCAGATCACCTTTCTCCCCAACTTTCCCATTTGTAAAGTTACAGGAGCCGGCCATTCTTTACTTTCACAAGCCCGTAAATAAAAGCCCCTGCTATTGGGTTGGCTTCATTCAACGAAACTTGGCTAATTTCATCATTGTTGTGTTCCAAAGCGGTAAATTAATAAAACACGTCCCTATTACAGCTACGGGGAAATAGATTACCGTCATGGAACCATGTATCGAAAAATCGCAGTCATTATTCCATTATGCATAAAAAGTTACTTGAGAAGTCGACGCGTACATATGCATGAGCGTTTTATGCTTTTCGCGTTCTTATTACAAGATTTTAGAAATTGTATAATTGAAGCCAATGATCTTTCACCCTAGGAGCAATTATTCCTTGGGTGATACTTTCAAGAAGATTTCCATTGTTTCTAAGGTTACCGCCTAATGGGCTACAACAACTTGTACAAAACTACTTAATCTTTGACCACCCTTTTCTCTTAACAGCCTTGCGAAAATTGAATCACCGAATCCTCATAAAAAACTGTGAAGCTTTTGGCGAAATCGCTAAGATTGCAGGTAAGTTCTCAAGCAATTGGCCTTTTAGCATTCGCCGTAATTTCTGTCACGCATCAGTAGCATTTAAGTGTGTACACAACGACCATTACCAATCACTGCACATTGTTTACGGTTTAACAATAAACAAAAACCGTTTTGCATTTCCCTTCATTTACATGCAGAGCTACATTCACAAAGCACTTGAGCCAAACCAAACCCTATAGAGAAGTTCAAGCCACACTCGTTCAAATCCATTGCTGGCACACAAAGAACTCGCTCGCGTGTTCAAGCACTCTATTTATAAGGCAAAAATTCTCTGCACGACTCCTTGACAGAGCGAGAGAGAAGGAAAACAGCTGCACATCTTCCTCCTTTATGCCAGTTGCCCCTTAGAATTTGTGTTGAACGGTCGAGTCCACGTGTGTTCCGCAGGCCTACGTAAAGGAAAAGAGAGGAAGGAAGAAAAGTCCAATGGATTTGTGTGGTGAGTACATAAAGCCCTAGTGCTTCGGAATTGAGAGTACATACAGCCTGCTGGGACCATACCATTCATCGTGCAGAAAGCTGGGGGCATGTCCTTGTAACATTGGTCCTTAAATGGGCTCCCATGCACTATTGTCAAGGTTCACAAAAGTCTTCCTGTGAAAATTCTCCAACGGTGTGAATACAATCACAAGTGGCTGTGTGAAAAGCAGTTGATATTGCATCAAAAATTAAGCCATTACGTCATTAATTAAAAATATTTGTGCTAATTTGCTTGGGTGGTTGTCAACTAGTTGTGATGAAGGTATAATTAGCACTTATTGTGGAAATAGTGAAAAGTTTGTGCATTGAGCGGGCGGAGAATAAACGGTTGGATTTTATCCCGATTACAGTTGGACTTGTTCAGGTGAGAAGAAACAATTTTTTAACTTTAATTGCAGTAATTAAATAATTCTTTAATTGTACGGTAGTGAGTTGCACCATAGTCTTTGCTTCATCAAACTCGCGACAAGGAAAATTGTGGCAAACCACCATCGATCCATAGCAATTTGCAGCATTGGATCGCCATGAAAGCTCCTTCTGTCGGTTTTCCTGGAACCGAATGTGGTTAGACAAAATACGTTGGGATGGTTCTTTGGGTTATAGGCGCTATTTCAGTAATTTTCTTCAAAAGAAAACTGTTTACAGTTACTACCTATGGTGTAATTTTAGATGGAGCTGAAAGTAATTCTGTCAAAGCTTCGGTCAAACTGGTTTAAACGACAGGCTTTTTGCCTGGATTACAAAGATTTACGATATTCGCTGGGAATATTTATTCGACATACATACTAAATCTTAGTACTTAGCAAGCAGCTTACGCAGTGCGATCGACGTGAACCGCTATTGGATTTAGTACATATGCGGCTTCCTTCATTGCTGGGTTGGCTTTTAATCTCAAGGTGATGAATTAGCTCGTTGTCAATAGACCTAATAAGGGAGCCATCACAATGCTTCGCAAGTCAAGAAGCTGGTTCGCTCAAGGCTGAAGGGTCCGCAGAGACTGCAGATAAGACACTGTGCAGCGATAATTAGTAATTAGTCAACTCATGCCTCATTATGGAAGTGAACTATGAACCATGAAAGAAGTATGGGATAAAGGGAAAGGGAGTGACTCACTTGTGGATTTAACTTGTTAGTGAACGTTGTTGTTTGCTGAAGCCAAGGAAAAGGTGTTGAAATGAGAACGGATGCGTGTATTTCCAGCTGAAGAGTTCGAAGTAAACGGAAAAGTGCTCTATTTATAGAACTTGTAATGATTTGTAGTTGTGTTTGATAGATATTGTGGAGGATATTCTTATGGGAAATGATCAAAGGATGGCCAGAATGCACTGAAGGCGCTAGGTAATTACTGAATTAAGGGGATCGGACAAGTTGTTTATGGGAAAAGGAAAAGATTTAGAAGGAGTTATTTAGCAGTCCTGTTTGTAGGTTCTAACTCGGTTGATATGACTGATGGAAGTTATTTATACAACGTTAGGCTGGAGCTGGAGTTTGGTGCAAGAGTTTGGGGAGGGGAGTTGGGAGAAGTTGTTTGCAGCTGTAAGATATTGATATAGCCTTTGCTGGAGTAAAAGATGGCGAGATTGAGCTTTGACTTGTGACTCGTGAGGTGGTACTGCAGGGTGATAGGGTCTATGAATTTGAATAGCGATGAAGGGCCACTTAGGTTGTGAATTTATCATGAGATTTCAGGTATGAAATGGACGGGCTTTAGATTCCGAGTACTGTGAGAATTCTCGAGTATTTGAGAAAAGTCGGTTATGGAAAAATAGCTGCATGAGAATCCAGGCATAAAGATTTGTGAGTTAAGTAGGTTTGTGTGCATACGTGCGATGTCTACGAGATTCTATGGAAGTAGGAAGTGGAACTGAGAGAGAACTTGCGGAAGAGAGCGAAAGAGTCTAGGCTTTAGAGGGAAAAGTTTTATACTGCTTGCTGCCGGACTATTTGAATTTGTGGAGTCTGGAAGTTATGTACGTATAGATGATGTATGCAACTTGTTTGAGTAAGGCTTAAGAAGTTGGAAGAAAAAGTTTCCTAGGTTCAGTCGTCGAATAACAGTTTGTTCGTCGTGGATATGGGAGGTAGTTCGTACGTAGGTAAAAGTCCTGGACATGTTTCTGGAATGGTCGTGGCCTGTCATAAAAGTGTATTGGGATAGTTTAAAAATGTGAAGGATGAATGGATGATTGGTGATGGAAGAAGGTCATTTCGGTAAAATAAGTCATAACAAGAGGAAGACGGATGGACAAGTCCTTAATCTTTGTCGCTGGGACCGAGGTTTCTGGCCATTATTCCACTCGACCTGTAATGCAGTGAGCTGGACTCGGCTTTACCATACATACTTCAAGTTATGAAGTGAATGCCAGCTATTCCGAAAAAGAGGCTGCTTTGGAGAAATTCGCGTCGCTCGATTCTTTACCTCTTAACCATGTGACCGTATCTTTGAGTAAATAAACCGAGACTTCGGGTATGTAATAAGCTCTGAAACATAAGGGCAAAAGAGGAGCAAAAAGAGGGGAGGCAAAATGCATTTTAACTTTCAGTGAAATAGCTGTGCAGTGCTATTTCAAGTGTAGATTGAATTTAGCAAGACATACTGAGTTTGAAGGTTGGAGAAAATGAAGCAGAAACTGAAATTCTGTAATGAAACGCATGTCTGAGATAAACAAGTCGGTAAGGTGGAGCTGACGTTTGCAAGATCGTGTGATCGGAAGAAAGAAGCAAAAGGCGTGAATCAAGCAGAGTTTTGAGGAAACAGGAAGAAACTAGCGATAGAAGTAGCCAGATTCAAGTTTCGTCCGAAAGTTTTACTTGGTTACCATGAAAAGTTTTTTCGTGGCGAGAATGTATGATTTGGTGGAAAATAGTTTTGTGATTAATTTGATGATGGTGGGGAAATTATTGGTTTTAGAGGCGGAGGAGGGCAAGTCGAGGAGGAGAATTGGAAACATGATGTGTAGATTGACTATGAGGTCGGTGCGGAGAAGAATGTTATCTGTTAAACTACTTGTTCGCGCTAGAATATTGCCGGCCTCGAATTCGTTCTTTGCTTTATAAGAGAAAGACTGGTTGCATGACGGCTAGCCAGGCATGGAGTGGACTTGGGTTTGGGTCGGTTGGTTTCACGAAGGCTGATTGAAAAGAATCTTGTTTGTTTGGTTAACGGGAAAATGATACTGGTATGAAAAAGACGAGATTGAAAACATGGGCTTGACAAGTAATGACTGTTTTGATGACTGTTATTGTTTCCTCTGTTTGAAAATCACCAGGACGCTTTGTGCTCCTGTCGTTACGTTGCACTGAGGTTGTGGCATGGTGAAGAAAAGAGTTAAGGTCGTTCGGAGTGGGAGGTGGCAAATTGCGTTAGTTGTACGAGAAAAAAGTACAATTAAAGCATGCGTTGAAACTAAATCAGCATTTTTTTAAATGATTGCAATTCAGGAATTAAGTTTCGCTGCCCAGGCAACCGTAACCAAGCAATGAATTTCGATGCTCTGCATTGATGTAACTTAAAGGCAGTTTTCGTACAGGGAATATACAAAGTAGAAGTAATTATTCAGCTCTCTGTTAGCTAATCAGTTGGCACGGCGCAAGGTGCAAATGTTGAAGTTGCTATTAAAAATTTTTATGCAAAACGAGCGGAGAGACCGAGGAACAAATTGATTTGCAAAGTCAGAACTACTCCCCGTAAAGAGATTGATAGAATCCTTGATTTAAGGCTTGAGATACGTAATCGATAACTTGAATGAGATGAGGTTTTTGTGGCAGCAGGAGAAGATAGCGGTTGGTGTTGATAGTGCCGAATGAAGGGAAAGGAGTTTTACTGCAGAACCGCTCAAATGGCGAACAAGTTGCGTTGCTTGCTCACCTAAAGACTCAGCCTACCTTACGCTATTCGCTATGCTTTACTGACATCCCCTAATACGAATGCGAAGGAAGCAGAGCTAACCCGAGGCAAAGTTGGATGGGGAAACGCAGCACGGTTGTGAAACAAGTTTGAGGCTGATTCCGAACTTGGCTACTTGTGTTCTTTCTCAAGATAGTGTCACTTGATAGAAAGACATTGATGAAGACAAGGAGGCTTCAACGAACCTGGGCTTGAGTATAACGTGTTCAGTCGCTTGGCTGCACAAGTAACCGAATTTTGTCCATTTCGCAGCAGTCTAAAAGGGATTGCTGTGCTAGCTGACATTGTTTGGTTTTTGCTCTCTTGGCTTTTGCAACGCTCTGTGCTACAGTTATTGATGAACCTGAAAATTCTCTTTTTTCATCTCCATTAGGCTTTCCTAACACCCTTGCCTTGGACAAAGTGGGAGAATTTAGAGAGAGAGGGGGCTTCTTTTGCAAGGCCTTAGGGTTTCAAAACCGTGCGGTTTCATGCTACAAATTGTACAGAATAAACAGGCGCCAGCCTTTCTTGCGGACACTGCAATCGCGGAAATTTAGGGACGGCAAGCAGTGCAGTGTTGTTGAGCTGCGAGCTGCACATCGTGATCTAATTTCCTGTGCATGATGTAAAAGAAACTTTACTCTTTATACACTGCGTGTACCCCTCCTCCTGCTACGATGATAGGAAAGCCTCGCTTTTACGAGACGTGAAATGATGTACAAATTAATTTTCTCGAGCTAGCTTCTTTCGCTCTCAGAGTTAAAAGACCTACAAGAAGCAGGTGACGACAGGAGAAGAAGAAATCGTGAAAATCAGAAACTTTGTGATTCTGTGTCAAATCGCAAAGACGGCTGAAGGAACGTGTGCCTTGCTTTTTGGACTCCTTCTGAATGGGGCACATGAGGTGGCGGAGAAAAAATTGAAGATGAGATAACAAGGATACTTTTGTGAAGAGATAGAATCTGTTTCAAGGAGGATGTCGCATTGATTGCTTAGTCTGTTAAGTGTGTAAAGAGGAACGTAGCACTGCAACATGGACGGTTGTAGCAGCTCTTTGCTCATGTGGAATTCAATGTCTCTCGCCTCTCTCTCACTCTCCTTTGATGATCACGAGGATCGCGGTACAAAAGTGGCGTGTTATTGAGCGCAGAAACCCTGATACTGTAGTACATCACATTATCACATCTCGTGCTGTCTTTACTTCACAGTAAATCATGTAGACGTCGTGTTATTTTCTTAAGAAGGTGATTCAAGCACTGAAGTTATTGGCTCAGAATGCTGTCTTAACGACGTTTTGAAATATTCCTATGCTACTGAACTTAAGCAGCCAGGTTTTTCAAGATTTTAATTAGCGGTAGTTAGTAAACATGCTTGAAATAGGGACAATGGTACATGATAATGTGACCATTGGTAATTTATCGTATTTACGGTTCAGCGTTTGATCACCTTTGCGAAAGTCTTGTTCCTGCGTAGACTGCATCTCTCTGCGAAGCTGAATGCATCATCAACAGCACTTAACATTTTCGTATTCACTTAACCGCAAACAGAGTGGGACCAATTTTGCTACGTGGTAGAAAAGATCGCAAAAGTCAAGTATACGGACTTGATGATGATTTCATTCTGCTATAGCACGCTATATGAAAGCGGGTGTAGGGAAAGATAATACTACGTCAGCTGAAAGCTGGGATTGAAAAGAAGGCGTTTGGTTCCGTAATGCTCATGTCTTCCTCAAAGGCGAATGAATAGAGAACGCCTTAGGGGAGAACTGCATGCGAGTTGACACCCCTTCTTTGGCGAATCTTGTTGATTAGATTATTACTTTGTTCACACAGGACGCAATCACGAACAGTATCTGTTCAGTATTTGCGAAGGAAGACGCAGGAAATCAAGTGTGAAAGCGAAGCAGTGCAATGATTTGCATAGAAGGCATTACAGTTTACGGTACAGCTATGCTGATTGACCAACTATAGCTTCTTGAAATGAGCGTGTAGCGTCATATGTAAAGAAAAGGACATAAGAATGGAGTGTAATCCATCGGGAGAAAATCGATCGGTGATTTCGTGATTTGGCAAAGCTTGAGTGAAATCCTTATTTTGCAAGAGTAGATGGGACGAGCGGTAGGCTTTGTGGGTATTGCCAGTGAAGGAGAGCGTCAGCAGGCTAATGAGATCGCCTATGCTGAGCAGAGTCGGCTAATGGAAATCGAAAAGTGCAATTTGTATACTTGTTTATGAGTTTTCATCTTTAGCAATGGCAAAAAGGGATTTGATGACTTAGTTTAGATGCAATGTAGGCCATGCAATTACCAATTAATGGAATGATGGGTGATGCAAGTCAGGGTAATGAATTTTTTCTAGGCTCTCATCTTCATATTGGAGCCATGCTGAGCTAGTCATGTTGCTATGTGTAGTAAAAGCTTTGCGGTGCTAAAGTGATTTGTGCGTTTAGCTGACTAAGTTCATGGATACATTGATGCATTTGACGGATGTGTGTATCTGACATGTTCTATCCGAGTATTTTGATACCGTGGCAACGCATGAGGGTTCACTGACGTGTTGACTTGGTGCAGTTTGTTGCACATTGTAAGCATTCCATGTTCACAAAATAGGGCGGATTTCGCGAAAATTTTTAGAGACAAGTGATTGCATTGTAAAGGTCTTTACAGGAACGGTACAATGCTCAGAGAACTATTTATCATGTATTTGACGAGGCGGTGGATGGAATGTTGGACGAAATTGTTTGGCCACATATCAGTTCCGTTTGTGAAGGATGCCAGCCATAAGCATTTGGTGTTGAAGAATACGACAAAGGGAAATAAAGAAGCATGACGAAAGCTGAGGAATACTATGTTCTTGGGGAAGAAGAGATGACAGTGATTCAGAGTTCCCGGCCTAGTCCAAAGCTTTATGAGTCTGGCTCGAGATGAGAGAGAGAGCAGTCTTTGAGCTTTGGCTTAAGCGGCCTGGGGCTCGTGATACAGAAACTTTTGGGTTGGTTGCTTACATTGAGAGATGAGAAGAAGAAAGGGAATTACCGCTTTTGTAGAAGGATCACAGCTGAGGGTGGAATTTATAGTGGAATTTACTTATATTGCCATTACAGGGAATGTTGTAGCAATAAGCGTTCGTGTATCTCGCAACATTAAGAGGCTAGCGAGTCAGATAAAGGGAAAGAGAAAGATTATGAGAAATAACCACTGAAAGCAGAGATCATTAAACGAGTCATTTCTCTCCCTTCATTGATTTTGCTCTTTCACTCAGGCGAGTAATCCGCAAATTCATTATACATTCTCCGTGGGAGCCGACGATGCAGCCGCTTTGGTGCAAAACTGGCCCGACCGGGCTTAATTTTGCCTTAAGTATTTAAGGATTTAATCATGTTTTGAAGGAGTGCTTATAATATTTTGTAAATTAACCGTTTTACATGCTCCAACGCTTTGCAAAGGAGGTAGCATATGCCTTTTTCTATTCTTATTCCGGGGATCTGAAAGGGCGGCTCTGTCCATTTGTGAACTTGTACCAAGTCATAGGGACAGGAAGAAAGCACGCTCAAGAGCCGTGGGTCATTTCGAAAATGAGGGTGCTTGCGCTAACCAAGATGCTTCGTCACAAGCGTTCAAGGAAGGAGCAGGAGACTGGCACGTTTTTCATACCGCGGAAATGCCGTACACTTTGTTCCTGTAAGATGATGTGGTTAATGACGTATCGTACAGATTTTGTGAAATTGCCCCAGAAAGATGTTCGTGATGATTTCGCCGTTAATGTACTCGACGGTGATTTGCTCGTGTGATCCCCCTTGCTATGCACCGGGCCGAAATTTAAAGAATCAGCAGCTGCCACAATGTGTGACTTACTGGCGTGTTGAGCGATGTTTAATAGAGTAAACGAGGCTCAAGCAGTTTGTCAAACAGATATCCAAGGCCGTTTCTTTACGAATGCAATTGTGTTTACTCGGCATTTGACGCTGCAGGGGCTACCTAAAGTCACTGCAGAAGATTGTAATGCATCGCTCTTTATGCATATCGCTTAATAGATCTGACAGAGAAGTTGTAGGCAAAATTGCATATCCTTGAGGAAAATATACCTACGGTCGGCACGAACTGCATTGATGTGTTACACAATCATGGCGCAGAGTATCTCTGCAATGTGGTTTATTACGGTGCGAAAAATAATGAAAAGGGATGCACCATGTTTGGCAAATGTCTGCATGTACATACAATGTGCGAATGCTGCATTCTAAGTAACCTTCTAATTATATACGGTGGGAAAAATTAATTCTTCCTTGCATGGTAATAATTGAACGACTTGAAAATTGCCTGCCACCAGTTAATAGCATAGTCTGTCCTTGTAGGTGAGTAAATGGAACAAGTGTTTGTGCATTCCAGGTAAAGTACTCAGCATTGCACTTTGATGTTTGCTGGTAGGCAATAGGTATGAGAGCTTCCGTATTATGCAGTTGTCAAACTTTGTTTTAATTTCGTTTTTGTTGGAGAAGTGTTCACAATTTACCCAGATTGCAAGGTAAGTCTTGCATGGTAATAATTGAACGACTTGAAAATTGCCTGCCACCAGTTAATAGCATAGTCTGTCCTTGTAGGTGAGTAAATGGAACAAGTGTCCGTGCATTCCAGGTAAAGTACTTAACATTGCACTTTGATGTTTGCTGGTAACTGGTAGGCAATAGGTATGAGAGCTTCCGTATGCAGTTGTCTCAAACTTTGTTTTAATTTCGTTTTTGTTGGAGAAGTGTTCACAATTTACCCAGATTGCAAGGTAAGGGAGGGTGTACATGATCTCTTTTGCAGAGCATGTTGCTCCTGTACAGACATTGCGGCAAATGCAAATGTTGCATCGATGATATATGCTGGTGCTTTCCTCCAGCGTAGGATACGCAAATAGTAGCGTGAAATTATACAGGAAGTTGTGAAACTTTTTATCATGCCATTCCATGTGACATGCTTGACTTAATCCAAACATGGGATCATTACATACAGTAGTGGTTTATGATACAAGCAATACATGGACTCGAGCTCGAGCATCCTTTACGGGTAATTGTAGTCTGCCGTCTGGATGCTTAGAACTGGAACTGGTGTGGTGAAGTTACATGTTAGTTGACCTCTTTTGCGGCCAGTGAGAAAGGTTCAGGTAGAAGCTCCGGTGTTGCGTTGCCCACTGACACGGACGTGTTTCATTTTACTTACACATGTGTAGCCTTTGACTAATAAAGCACACCGTGGTCATCACAAGAGTGGCGTACGCGTGCTAGGCTGTCCAGTCCTGAAATGATAATTATTCATGTTAAGTTTCCCGACGAGTACGGTTAATTGAAACGGGTTGCGGACGGAAGATGGGAGTACATTAAACGGGAGGATTTGAAGACCCGGCACGGCAAAGATCTCATCCC
>VRMD01003716.1:0-10412 GCA_009872375.1 Sminthurides bifidus | reverse complement strand
AAAAGTGCTCAGAATTCCGATTCAAATCGATCAAGGCGTATGGCAGAAGTCGTGACACGCCATCGCTTCTACGAAAGAAATTTAGACAGATGACGCAAAATTTGAAGGTCTGATGCGGCAAATGTGATGTATGATGAGGAGAACGAATGAAAAAAAGCAAGTATGAGTAGCACATGACAAGTCTGCTCGGAAGACATTCAGGAACGACATAACCATTAGTATGGTTTTGATTCGTTCAAGAGTTTGTTAAAGGTGTATAAAACTCAAATGTCCAGGGAGAAACGGCAAAGATGGCTGAAAATTCTTGAACGGTAAAGAAATCCGCGGGGACAATACGAATGGAAAATAAAATTTCTCTTGAGACTCTCCAACAAGAAAGATGTGTAGACCTTGGAAGAAAATATGGGGTAAGTTTTTAGACTTGAGAGAGACAGGAGACTTGCAAGAGGAGAAAGAGAAAGGAAGGAAGGACGGGTGGAGAAATTAAGGATGCCTCTGTTTGAGTGAGTGAAAACACATAGGATGTAACACGTGGTGGTTAGATGACTTAGCATGTCTAACAGAAGGATAAATTACTAGGTAAATGGAGAAATAGTGATAAGATGAAGACGGCAGGCATGTTCATGTTTTCGGCTAATCTGAGAGCTGTGTGGAAATTGATAAAATTGTGCTATACCTTTATTTGGAGTAGTTAGAGCAGAGCCTCTGGGACCTTCATACACTGGAGGAGATTACAAGGGCAAAATATGGAGCTCAATCCTGTCTCAAGGCTTTGTTCCGGTGGTTGAAGCGGGTTGGTTGAGCGCAGTCTGTTCTCGAGGTGGAAGCTGGAAAGATTGTATGGAGGTAAACGGGGGTGGCAAGCTGGAATTCCGCGACCTGGATTCAGGAGACTGTTGTTGAAAAGAAATATATATGCTGAGCAGGGACAAGTGGAAGAGGACGAGCAGGGGAAACAAGCCGGGATTTGAAGACATTGGAAAAGCAGTCGGACGAGAACGGCTCCAGAGACGACGAGAGAGAATATATAATACGGAGAAAGTTTCTCGGTTTTCTCCATCGAAGGGAGTAGGTGACGCCGTGATGGCTCCTGTGCTTCGAAGAATACATATCCGCTTTCACTTGACATGCTTCACTTCCGTTTTAAGTCCCGAATACCTCCACAGCTCCCATTCAACATTGGTTTTCTTCTTTCCAGCACAGTGAAAGTTGGTACCAATTTCCCAGATCTCGTTTCCCTTATCGTCACCTTCAGACATGGAGCTTCGAGGACATTCACAACTAGTACTTACTCTTGATCAGATTGTGGGTCACAGCCGAAATACGGTGTCGCATGACATGTTATGAAGTGAAGCTGTAGTCGTAACTGATTGGATTCGTAGCTACGCTTCGCTGACTTTGACTCTTGACATGTGCATCCCACATAGAGATGACGATGTACAATTTCCTGTACACTTGTAAGTAGATAGATCAAAGCCAAAAGCTGGAGGTCTATTAGAACGCCGAAGACTGCTACATGCGAGCGATTCAAATTACACGGACCGAGTACAACGGAATCGTTTTTTTCCACGGATTTTTCGCGCCTGCCAACTAACCAAGGTTTCATTTCACCTAAAACCATGGGACTGTATTCCAAAGAATAGCAGTACAGCCTCCAGCTGAGCCGTAGTTATTCAGGATCAAAGAGGGAGAGTTGAGGAATGAAAGATAAAGATATTCAACGGCTTTGTCATGTCATGTTTTAACATGTGCCCTCAAACTCGGGGAACAACATAAAGGATGAAACACGGACTTGTCTCTTTCCACGCCGCAAATCCTGAATTATTTGCAGCAACTTACGGCTTTAGTTGGCGAACGACCGGTAAATCTGACAGAGACATGTTCTTTGGCATGACGATTTGTGAAAGTCACTGACGTGGCGTAGGTGACATAAATTTTTCCCTAATCGAATCGCGTGCTGAAATGAAAAGACAGTTATGGTGTTCTACACGGAACCCAGGCGGAAAAATCAAGCGGAGGACGAGGCTCACAACTGACTGAAAGGTGTTCCCTTGTCCGTTTCCCATCCATCGCTGAAGGCTGAAGCTGAAACTCTGAACTACAGGAGCTTTGAGCAAAAACCGCATGCTGAATACTGATACCCTGGAGAAAAGTCAGAGAAGCATTTCATCATGTCGGTGGTGGTCGGTTATGCTCTTTTGATCAACATTTTCATGCGATTTTGAGTTTGAGACTCATCAAGCAGAGGAATATGACTGCGAGCTGCTCGCTTGGACTGGTAGGGCACAGGAATGTTTATTTGTCATTTAGGTTATCTGGGAGTTATGCAATTCATGCCAGGAGATCAAAGAAATTTCTCGCCAGCAGACTCAGCTTCTTTCTCGGTCTGCATCACAGGGATGATTTACGAGCAACCTTTGTTCCGAAAACAAGTCGTACGTAGTAAAATGATAAAACACTTCTAAATGACGTCTTTGAAAAGTTTGTGGACAAGTTGAATTAACTTTGGAAGCTGATGGAACGAGGCGGGTGTAATATCTGGATGAAAAGAACTCTGGAAATGTTACTCAACCTGCTTTGCCAAGCAACAGTTAGACTCAAGCCTATAGCAGTGACACTAGGCGAGGGAAAATAGTAAATTTCACAAACCAGTGTCACCATCCTTGTCACAAACAGAAGATTTGGCAAACTTTTCACTAAGGGAATAATACGATTCGGACATCAACTTAAACCAACCACAGAAGCGAAAGCATAATTGAATTCCATCAAAGTTCGTATGCAAGTCATGCGATGAGCCGCCGTTGAGAGGATTGCCGCAACTGGAGTTGACTCGAGATTGGTATCATGGATGGAGATCGAGCGGCCTGGAGATAATGCGGAGCCAAGCTGTCTGCTCCTCTTACCGACAAGATATGAGAAGAGGTGAAAAAGTGATGAAAAATGTGTTGAAAAGGCGTTTCTCTCTTGAGCCAAATTGATAAGTTTTTTCTGTCATCAGGCACGAGAGGAAGCAGTTGCGTTCTTTTCTTACTTTACTCTCCTTCCAGTTTGAGGGAAACAAAAGAAATAGAATGGAACCACGGTATAGAAAAGGCTTGGAAAAATAAAACAACAGGCTCTATTATTTGTGGCTGAGAAAGATTCACTCTTCCATCGCCAGGCGACGAGTCTGCAACACTTTAGTCATTGTGTACAAAGGATGAGAGGAGAAATGGTGGAGGAGAGGGAGTGAGGGAGGGAACTGTATGGCCACCATAAGAAAATGTTTGTAGAAAGGACATGTAATTGGAATCGATTTGATCTTCGCATTCCAGCAGACTGAAGGGTTGCCCTGTTTGCATGTTTCTATAGTCTTGTGCGATTTGGTGGGACTATGAAGAAGGAAAGAGTGATACAATCAGCCTTGTAGTGGTGAAAGGGAAAATCAAAAGTGGAGAAAGGACAGCGCCGAGAAGGAAGGGGAGGATATAAACTGGTACGAGGTTATGAAATGTAATCGCTAATGCCCTATCACATAATAACAAGCAATGAAGCAACAAGAATGAAATACGCTCATAAAACCTTCCTTTTCCGACCAGTATGGCCAACTGGGAGGAGAGAGGAGTAAAATATTAACAAACCAAGAGCAAGACGAGGGCTGCAAACTACTTTCACTTCCGCCACCATCGTCGAGATGAGTTCAAGTGAATAAGTGGAGCTCAAAGAGTCAAATAAAAAGCGATTGGTGACATAGGGATAAAAAAAAGAAGTAAACGAGCGGACATTCTCATGTTGATACACAAGCCAAAGGACTTGTCCCCCTTCCTTGTTTGCTAACAGAGCTATATATGTGGAACAGAGAGGAAACAAATTAAGGCAGAAGGCTTACCCTCTTTTGCATCTTGCCCAGTCGGACTGCTGATTGGAAGGATGCAAATGGGATGCCCGTAAGTGCTCTTCCGTGGTGAAAGTGGTGAAAGCCCTGAATGCCGCAAATTGAAGTCTGTCACTCCAACATTCATTTACTTGAGTCAAACATTCTGCACGTAGTGCCTCACCGAACCTCGCTTCCACTCCTGGCAGTAAAACTATGCTTTTAGTGGAACACAAGTGCCGAGAAAACCTTGATTGCAAATGTGCATTCCAAATTCACACTCAATATGCTTTTGAACAGGCATTTACTTGAAGCTAAATGAGACAAAAAGTCTGACAGGGCAAAACAACAAATGGGAAATAGTAGACGGATGCAGCTGGCAAATTCAAAGAATATGTACTCGCTCTAGAATTTCAATTGAAGTTGGCTCTTTCTCAAGATCTCATTTTGTGTTAAATCTGCCTGAAACGATTTACTTAGACATTACACCGTGTTGACATACCTTATTGAGCCTTGAATGGCAAACATTGAGTTTTAGCTCCAAGTGTGAACACATGTAGGACGAGAACTGATGCGGCAAATAACGTTCCGTTTCATCTGTTCTCGCTCCTCGGAAGCCGATCCTGAGTTTGCATGTCTGCCGACTATAATAGGATTTGACACATGTAGAAATCCCTTACGCGAACAACTCCAATCACTTACATCCACTTTTAGTTGAACTTGGCAAGCGTTTAGTTTACAGTAGACTGAGATCCGCCTGTGCCTCACTCACACCACCATCTTCCCCGCAAAATCATTTTAGGTGCATTCTTTCTTCATTTTCCCTTTTACCTCTCTCGCCAAGTCTGGCCAATATCAATATGCCTTTGCATACCTTTTCTTTCCACCCCCACCCCCTAAAAGTCTCCTCAAGCAACTCCGACCAGACAAAGTCCAAGGAACATTCGACGATGGGGATTAATCCTTGCTAACCATCCTTTCATTGTAGCGGTAGGTAGCTTAGCCTTTGATCTTGGCAACGGTGAAATAGAGAAACAAAGCGAATTTAGCACTCGAGTAGTTGCTGTAAACTTGGATGTAGAATGAAAAATGAATCCCAGGCCATTATTATTGTTCCGAACCTTAGGTACATGAGTGTATTATGGGACAGAATTCTGCCAGAGGCGCACATTACATGTATAGAGATGACAATAGCTGTAAAGCCTTTATCCTTCATTTACTTCAGTCGTGGCTGGAAATTCTGAGAATACTATAGCCTGAGAATAATTCTGAGCCTTTCAAAAACTAATTAATATCTACAGCAAACGAAAGTGCAATATGTTTAATTGCTTTTGCAGCTTGGAGCGCATTATTACTTCCACTAAGGCAGAATGTACTTGAATCCCATCGTCAGTGAAACAAAGATTAAGCCGGAATTTGAAATGCTTAGAGCACTTGTTTAGCCATTTGTACACGGGGTGTCGGTAACCAAGGCGTGAACCATCTCATCCTAAATGATGGCGGTTTCACTGTGAGGTGCACAGATGAAACAGTCGTCCAAGTATTACACATTCAACGAAAATAGCGTTGTAGCTGAATGAATTCGTAGATGTAACCCAATTAAACCGCAGGGCTTAATTAGGATGCTAATAGAGCTTGCTTTTCGGAGAAAGCGGAAAAATACATTCGCCAAAATCTAGAGTTAGTCTTATCTCATGCAGATTTCAATGTGGAAGGAGTAAAGGACGCCGACCACAGCGCGACGTAACGATCACATGAACTCACGTCGCGGCCTTTTACTTCACTCGAGTTCGGTAATTGCCACATGGTGAAGATAAAGGTCAAGCATTGTGTATGCCCGGATAACATCTTAGTTTTTCTCTCCTCGCTCCCCCTGCAGCGGAGTCTACTCCTTTCAAAAAGTTCATTAGCAAGTTGATATTCGTCAGATGGGATCCGATTTGGCAAATTAACACAAACTCTGCTATGGGCCTCTTGCCTGCCTCGAGCATCATTGTAAGTACCATGTACTAAGTCGGGAGCTTAAGAAAGCAGGTTTTACAAGGACTGAACTCAGATCAGGAGAAATGTTCCTGGGACTAATGCTAGCAAAACCGATGGTTCTTGAACAGCCTACAAATTCGTTCCTAGCGCAGATTACGCACTTAGAGTAGATTAAATAGATTTTGCACAGTGAACTTAGGGTGCGTTATAGTTCCAGGCCTTAACAGAGATGACTTTCCCCCCTTGCAGGAGACGTTTCCTCGAATAGGAGGAAAAACTTTGTTAAGCAGATTTACGCTTCAAGTTGAAGGAAAAGGAAGCTCGGTTCACTCCTGGGCACTCTTTCCGTCCGCAGTAATTCCACATTTCGCAAAGGCGAGACTTGGAATTCCACTTTTGCTCTGTTTTCAGTTTCCTGCCGCTTTTACAAGTGAAATGTAGAGGTTGTAAGGGGAGGGGGTTACAAACAACTATTTTCTGTCTTAACTGAAATGGAGAATACTAGAGAGCTAGAATAAGCAAAGGAAGATGTTTGCAGAAACTTTTCTCTCTCAGTACACAGTACAGGAGTACAGACCGTGGAGAGAGAATGGGAAACGGGGCCATTTCATTTACCATACGAGCAACATAAGTTTTACCAGATCTCGTTAAGGCTCGGCCAAGATCACAGATCTGTGGCTGTGGCGAATTCAACGGGGAAACGGCTCGCCATGTTTAGCAGTGCTTGGAACTCGGGTCCGTGACTGATGCAATCAAACGTAGTGTTCCTTTAGGACTGGCGTTGAGATCCTGCTCGCAACCTCCAGTAGGAAGAAGGTAAACGCACGAGTACTACAAATAAGAATCAAAAACGGAAACAGCAGGACTGAGATGAAAGTGGAAATCATCGTAGAGAACGGCACTTTGGTTTACGAAAAATATCTATTAGGGAAAAAACTCAGAGTGGCCGAAACTTTTAAGGTTGAATCGTGGGCGGAAGTTTCCCGAGCTGGGATATCCACGTTTGGATCTGCTTACGCCTTGGGCAGGACTACAAAACCGGAGATGGACAACTTCAGACGTGCAAAAAGAAACAGGAAGGAACATGATGTCAGGTTAATGTTTCCCAGCTATAATTCATGAAACGCCCTGATTCCTCGTATAAACAATAGTTGAGGAGAGAATTTCGGACCGTTATACGGCTGGCGTTTTCGGGTATAGGCTGATTTTCTCGTCTTTACTTCCTTTTCCTCTCTCCTCATCTGTGCCTCCTTCATGCCTTTTTCACGCTCACAGTTCACAGGCAGATCGAAACCCACAGGAGACATGAGCAATACCTTTTCTTGGAAGTGTGACGGTAAGTCGTCCTTTGAGAGACACATTTCGCTCGGGAAACACGGAATTGAAGGTATATCATGGAAAATCAGGACCATATCCGCTATCGAAGAAAGTTTGCCGAGACCATTCTCCAATCAATATCATTTCCGCTCATGGCTTCTCCTGACGTGCAATCATAATTCTTTTGCCTAATGTGCTAGATAAATGTGAGCTTCCGGATTTCTCAGATGCGTAGTCACAATGTACTCCAGCTGGCATGAATAAATTATTCCTTTCCTAGTACTGTAGTCGCGTTTATCTTATTTGTTTTCTTATTTAGAGTCGGAGAAATCTGCAGCTGCTCCCCTCCACCTCACAGCTGACAAGAGAATCCTTCCAAACTTTGGTGTCTGTTTTACGAGAGCGGAAAGACTGCAAGCGGGAAAAAATCCAGTGCTTTATTAACAAGTTTCCGCCCTTTTGAAAAACTGTTGCGAAAGCTGTTGATCTAGTTCCGATTTTTCTGGAGAAAACAAAACTATATACGTACAGACTTTGGAAGAGGGAGCGTTAGAACTTTGTACAGGACGTGTTACATAATTTAAAGTCGAGGGAGCAGAAAGGAAAATACTAAAATGCAAACAGAATCCAGAGACGAGAGGAGGCAAACAACATGTTGGTTTGCGAAGCTGAAAAGTTTTGCAGACACTGAAATGTTTGCACGCTCCATTCTAATTTGGATTGTGAGACTGTATACATGAGGTTGGGAAAGGGATTGACCCCTCACATTTCAACAAGTTTCTCAATCCTTAGGGTCTTTTGACCAAGTGCTTGAACAGAGTACGGGGCGGGATCATAGAAACGAGACTTAGAAACGTGCCCTGAAAGCAAAGGGGGGAGAAGAACACAAGCAGTGTGCCGAAAGCATTGTGAGTTACCGTCACATCAACGAGATTAAGTTTGAGCTTCGCTTCTGCCAAGATCGGGTAAGAATGCTGGGTAGGACTGAAGAAGGAAAGAGGAGCGAGTAAAAGGAAGGATTGGGAAAATTCTACTCAATGGAGCTAAAATCGTGTTCATTTTGATAATGAACACAGGCCGTGGATGCGTTTTGAGATGCTAGTCTCCTCTGGAAGAATGCCTCAATCAGCCCGTAATTGCAATTTGATTATCCGTGTTTCTCCATTCATTTGATCGAGTTACTCTTTTGGTTTTGGCTTATTCCCATGCACACATTGATGAATTTAATCTAGAATGAGAGGAAAAAGAACTCTGCCGCCACGGAGTGTACATGAGCCACATCGGATTCACCTTTCACTACAGTGAAAGCTGTTTTACGTGCTAGCTTTTAGGAAGGCACAATTTAAAGTCGGGTGAAAGTTGTCCAAGGTAAAAGCCTCTAACAGATAAAGTCCAGACGAGATGGATAATACGCGAGGAGCAAAGCGCGTCTCCTTCTCATTATTGATATAAGCGCCCAAGGCGGGATGCCGAAGTTTTAGACTGCTATTTTGTGTAAAATCTCATGAAGCGTGACGGCAAAAAGCGCATGGTAAAAGGCCGAGTTAAAAGGAAACTATGGAGAGACGAGGCTGCGGGAAAGTAAATTTTTTGCCTATTTACATAGCACAATCTAGTCGTCACATCATGGGCTAAAGCCATTTTTCCCATAGGAAAGTCATCTGTGGCAGTGATGGACTGTGCTCTAGGGAAAGCGAGCGATATTGTTACTTAAATCGTAGGCAAAGAGGTTTGTTGCTCTTTTTGCAAACATTTATTTAACTAACTCAGTCCATCCATTTACTAGAAGGCTCATCTTGGGTTTGGCTAGAATTGATTTCCTTTCGCCATCCTCCACAGATCCTGGCTTGGATACCAGGATGGTCGGATTTGATACGTGATACGCCCGTATCGGATATTAACCTCAAAGAACTGATAAAACTGCCGTAGATGAGAGCAAACTGTCCACAGCTCCATTGGATAATAGGTTTGTGGACTTGGTTCAAGACGCGTGCACTGTACTATATTATTGTCATGGGCGAGTTCGGGTTCAATTATCAGCTTGTATTACGCTGTCCAAAGCGTAGATCATGCGGAAAAGTTTCGGGGAAAGTATCACTTTTTTCCCCTTTTGTCTTCGTAACCTAGGGAGTGTGGCCACCGCAAGAGATTTATCTTCTCCGGTTACAGCGTAAATGCAATTGTAATGGCTTAATGCCCCTGGCAAATGGCAAACCAGAGGAGCATATTTGGCCCCTTTCACTATCCTCAGATTCTTTAACTTTTGTTCAAACAGCTGGATTTATTCATGATCACTTTTCCAAACTTTTGCTTCTTACTTCCCATCCAACTCGGAAGACTCTCTCAGCAATGGCAGTAATCCCTCAAGCTTTTCGTCGTTTTGGTTTTGCTGAAATTCATCTCATCAGATAGTAATTCTATCGCATTTACACGCCGACCTGTAAAAAGGTTAGGGGAAGTGTTTACATTTCTGGTTTCAGCCTTCTTTTTTTTTCAGCTCTGTGGATTCTTTGAGAGAAACGCTCACTCAGAAAGTCCCGTGCATTAAATCTTATGTCAGAAAATTCCCTGTGTGCTCAACGTCGGGTGACGAGAATCACAGCGCCAGTGATCTGTGAAATATTCTACTTAACAGTTTACCCAAAATCTAGTTCACCCAATCTTTGGCTCCGATTCCTCAATAAACAGTTTTTGTCCGCTTAAATCAGTCTCCTTTGATTTTTTGTTCAAACGCACAGATTTAAAAGTCATCCAGGATATGGAAAATGGCACGTCTCCAAACACGTTCCGCTCTCTTTTTCCAAGCTTCCGCTACAAATGGAAAATTAACCGTGATTTAAATGACAACTGGGGAATTGTCGGCTATAATTGCATCCAGTGGATTTACCGGGGACACATAGAGGGAGCAGTAAAGGAAACGAAGCGCTCATTCCAGCTCCATAAAGAAAGAAATAAACGGGTTGCACGGAACTGGACAACTTATTACCCAGTGAAGGACGGGCCATGTTAATTGTCCGTGTCCTTATTGCGGACAGCAGATCCATACAGATTCCGAGAAAAGTTTTATATGGCAAATGAAAACTCGACACTGCTGAATCAGCTAATGCAGGAAAGGAAAGGCTTGAGGGTGGAAGCCTGCCTGGCGTACAGAAAGCCGTGTCGATAAAGCATAAATTCTTGAAATATTGTAAGCCTCCTAGGAACTAATCAGAGCTGCTGAGAATTCAATCGAGTCTATTACTGTTGCTAGAAGCAGCAT
>VRMD01003715.1:0-10417 GCA_009872375.1 Sminthurides bifidus | reverse complement strand
TTGGTTGTGTGACACCAATCGAGTGGTGAAAGTCGGCAGGGAACCGCATTATTACTTGGGGAAATTAAATACCGCAAAAGGTTGTTAGGAAGAGGCACGGAGAGCTTTGGTGAGATAGTAGCCATTCTTGAAGAGTGCCATGTAAGAATTACATTGAGTGCTTGTAAGCAGCGAGCACTTTTCATGTTAAATTATCATTCCTCTGTTATTTAGAACAAACACAGGTAATCATTCAGAAAGGTTATTACGAAGACAATGCAACGGAAGAGTAACGTCCTGTTTTGCAATTAGCGAATCCTACCCTAGTATTTTGCGTCCTTCATTACGAATTTAAATTATTTTACATTATTATGCATCATTACTGGGTCCTCATTGGGTCACTTACCTGTGGAGTAATTCAGACTATTCTTTCTCCGTCCTTCAGCAATAGTATAACTATTTATAGGGAGTGAAAGGAGTAGAACTCAAAACATATTCTCTTTCCATGTAATTGCACAGAGGCTTCAGTTCCGTGACTGGTCATGCCATAACATTGTTCGATTGAATTTATACCAGTTAAATATTTTTGAACGACCCCTACAGTAAACAGTTGCCGATAAAATCAGGATTGCCATGGTAAATTGGCTGAGCATTTCCTCTTAAAAAATACTCTCATGCTCAAAATGCTTTCATGGTGGTGCAATAAAAGCAAAACTTTTATGACAAGATTTAATTTGTTTACTTGATCTTTCGCGTCATTGCGGGTAACACTCGGGATTTTGTGGAAAATTCTGTCCTTCTTCCTTCTCGCTTCTTTCCTGAAACCTCTCCTGTGGTTAGAAAGCTCTGTATTTAGCCAACCATGGAAACTCTATTCCTGCCAGCCATTACATAGCGACAAAGGAAAACTATTAGAGTCAATGGGGGGAAGAGAGAGAGAGAGAGAAAGGAAAACTTATTGAATTACTCTTCTCTTTGCGAGGTTTCGTTTCGATGGAAATCTCCTTAATGACTCTTAATAACCGAACACTTACTTGTGTTGTCTTCCTTGTTTGTTGCTCCGGTTACACATATTGGATTCAAGGACCGGCCTTTGTAATCTAATGCGGAAATTTCTCTGATGCTCCATGTTATTTCCTCCTAGTAATAACCCGTACATGTTGGTTCCTTTATCAGGTTATATGTTTGTACATTGACGACCTGAAGAACGGTTTAGGCTTTCGAAGTACAATCGAACTTGACATTTGTCCGTCCCGTGTATATTCCTTGCCTTGCATTGCTTTTCAGAGATGATGAAGGCTTTGTGAACGTACCTTACCCTTAGGTGGTGGAACCCGATCGCGAAATTAGATTGACAGAGTGGAGTTTCAGTCTGGCTCCTTGCTTGTACGTTAATAGTGGGCCATGTAGGCCGTGGGCAAGTTAAATGACAGCAATTTATATCAATACCGCCAACGGTCTGTCAAGCCACCTTTTGTTTCACAGGGAATAGAACAGGCTCACATGCTCACAAAGGCTCACACATTAGAACAAATACAAGCAATGATGCAAGCCGACGTACAGGAGG
Organism: Sminthurides bifidus; assembly: GCA_009872375.1. Classification (NCBI taxonomy): domain Eukaryota; kingdom Metazoa; phylum Arthropoda; class Collembola; order Symphypleona; family Sminthurididae; genus Sminthurides; species Sminthurides bifidus. Next base: position 8,871 of record VRMD01003715.1, on the reverse strand, counting down.
ACGGGAAACGTGGGATCAATACAGTACACAAATCGACTTACGTAGGCTGTGGGCTGAGAATCAAGTCGAAGAATTGTGAGGAAAACCTTATTAGATGCAAACACTTGCGGCCTGCCAAGCAAATATTGCCTGATGTCAAACCCTTTTTCAGATTGTCAAGACAAGGGTGTCAAACTGAGGGGTTGGTGGGGAGGGTTCATGCATAAAATGTCGTTGAATTGGCAAGGAATGCGAAAAGCACCATTGTACCGTCAAACCTTAAGGGTTGTGTTCCCTCAGTCTAAAATGGCAAACAAAACCAACGTCTCTAACTTGGGCTTTAAAATTTTTTCCATTACCTAAAGACGTGTCTGATGATAAAACATCGGGAATTCGCCGCCAAAGAAATTAAGTTGCAGCATGTTCGTTTTTTTTGCAAGTTATTCACCACTTTACAAAAACTATAGCTCAATTTTTCCACAATGTTAAACGACCATCTTATTTGAGCTAAGAATTGTAAAAAACACTGAGAAGAACTGACACTTTTCTCGCAAATGGTAGTAAGTGCCTGCAAATGCCAAAACAAAAACAAACATTTTAAGCCATCGTTTCCACACCTTTTAAGTTCAGTCACATACTTTCATCCGCAGATGTGAAATGCAAAATTGCCTTGACACAGCATGTTTGCCGAAGGCATTTGAAGCCAAGAAAATGTTTTACGTGAACATAAATGTTTTGTCTTGACAGTCTTTTATTTCCATTATTTTCGAATAAATGTTTGTTTCTGCGAAACAAAGGCTTTGAATTTTATATATCAAAGAGAAAGTGTTCAAGGTTTATCGACACAAGAAAAAGTACTTGAAAATGATACAGTTGTAAAATACAAGGCTGAGCTCCTTTGAACTTGCCATTAGAAAACTACAGAACTAGAGATTGGATGCGACAAAGTAATTCATTAAAACTCAGTAATTGATATTGAAAGGCTTCGTGCGATTCATTGAACTTTGTATACGCTTTACAGGACGGTGATAACATTGGCTTAATTCTGTGCTCCTTTGCTGTTGAACGACCCCTCTTTGCGTATTGTAAGGAGCAGTCAAGGATGAGTAGATTGATGAGGGGACTGGGGAAAGCCTAAGAAAGTAAGAGAAATAGGAGACTGTTGTACATTATTCCCCATGGCTTTCAACTACATGTAAAGGTTGGTTTGAAAGGAGGAAAACAAACATGTGTAAAAATTGATCAAGACAAATTGAAAGGACTGATTGCCCAGTACTCAAGATCGAGTACTGTCTGCTTTCGTAAAGACAGGCAACCGTCTAGATAATTTTGGAGGAACTTGAGCTCCTGCTGATTGAAACTAGTTAATGAATTACGAAGAAGCTGAAATAGAGCAGCAGATAGGCTCCTATCGTACGATACCTAAGCTTAAGTGAAAGAACTGTTTTCATTTTCCGATTCGGGCATTTCCAAGTTGAACTGAGGACTGAACTTGGAATTGTTATGTTTCCAGAGCTTTTGAGCCATTGAAAGAAAATGTATCAGCTGGGCAATCGATACTTGAACGAAATTGGAGCTGATAGTGACCCTGTATAACGTATACTTTGCACGGTATGTAACATGCATCACTACAGGAATACTACAGTGACATTTGGGTTTACTTATGTAACTTTCTCGGAAAAGAATAAGACAGCTCCTTAAGGGAATTGAAAATTGGAATGAAATCGCTTAGAATTGATAAGGAAAGAATTCAAGGGTTCAATGTAATTGAATAGCGAAATTGGGTATCAGGACAAGTGTCACTCTGAGATACGGCACGTAACCGTGGAACTGATAAAATTAAAGAAAGGTTCAGCTAATTTATGTGCATTGAAATGGGCCATTATTGGCCACTGGAAAGGATACTTTAGCCTAAATTCTTGGAATGAGAGCACATTTGGTGCTTTAGATGAACATCGCCGTTTAGTCAAATCTTTTAGAGAGGAAAAAGATTTTCATAGCAATGGGAAAATGTATACGTACCTGACTACGGCACGGTTGCTGATCCTTCCTGAGCTCCATGTAGTGAAAGTTCAGAGTCAGCTCGCAAGAACAAAAATTGCTTTCACCCATCCACTATTCAGCGGTGGTTTGCCCCCAGGCGGGGTGTTATTTAATGCAGTGAAATTCATGACTCTCAGNGCGGTGGTTTGCCCCCAGGCGGGGTGTTATTTAATGCAGTGAAATTCATGACTCTCAGGTAAATGAGTTTCTGCAGGCATGTCTCGTTTGTAATCTTGGGGGAATTTTTCCTCGTTTGTAGTACACTTTAGTAAAGAGTTGTTGATTAGTTTTAGCTAGCCTCAGTCTACGGACATGAAAAGTTGCAGACCGATAACAAAACAAGGGTTCACACTCTTCAATTTCTAAGTTAGAGCCAAAGGTGAGGGAAGTTTGCCTTTGTTCCCTGAAACACTCTGTATGACCTGCAGCTTTTTGCCGCTTTGAACAGCATTAAAAGAGAGTGTAGCCATGTCACTTGATCATCGTAGCTCGGAGATATGGTTAGGTTACAAAATGATAAAAAATAGCCACATTTTCCAAATAGTATCTGATACAGCAGAAAATTCACCCAATGACGGCAAAATCCTTCACACTTTAGTGAGCCGGAGAAGAGCTTTCACTCTGACCTACGGCTGCGTGCTTATGCACAATCTACGATGAATAATCTGTGATCTCCCTCCCCTGAAGAAAAAGGCCAGCTTGCATATTTTTTCCCTGTCTGGCAAAAAGTCAATACTTGGTGCCCACCACAGTGACTGTAACACATGCAAACTGTTGGTGAAAGCAAAGACACGGTTGGAGAAAGCAGGCTTTTTAACCACTTGACATGATCGGTGTAGATGCACAGTACAGCTTTCACTCTTGAGACTTTGCAAGTGCTTTTGGATTGCTTTTTGCTTCAAGTGCGTGGAATTGATTCATTTTGCTGAGGGAGTACAGATTATATTTATTATCTCGTCTTAGACGGTTGTTGCAGCCCCGGAACGATTAGTTCGTGAAGCATGGGGAAAGTACGGATGGAATGGGATTTTCTATAGATTGGCATTTGGCGAAGAGAAAGTATACCTGCCTTTTAGAAAAGCAACTGCTCGTCTCACCTCTTACATTTACGGAGGTCTTGGCATTGAAAAATTGAAACGTACCTGTTTTCCGGAAAAAGAAACGGGAGAAAAGGGCCAGATTGGAAAAAAATTACTCTGAGAGTGCATTTACCACCGGTAACTGAACGAGTAACGGGAGGATCGTGAGAACCCGGTTCTGAATGAGGTGCAGCAGAACATGTAATCTGCAGTAGTAAATTCAACTACCGAGACTAGAGCAAGTACAAGGTTGCATGTAAGCTACAAATGAAGAGATAAACCAGCAGGACTATTTACTCCCTGATGGAGAAAAAGTCGGTGGATTTTTTACTCCTCTACCTTCGCATTAGAAGTGGCAATAAAATCCGGTAAAAGCCATAAACGCATACGAAGCATTAATGGCTTCCCGCATATGTTTCTTTCGCTTTGAGGGCCTGAGTAATTGAAGCCCTTGTAAGGAATTGTGGATTGTGTCTAGATTGAAGTAGGATTTAATGCCCGGTGCTCATCAGGAGGAGAGGTCAAAGGTCAATTGATGCTTCGGAATGAGAAGCGAGAGGTTGCTAAGCAACCGTTAATTGATAACGGTCCCATGATAACGGTATTTTTCCTACTTCTATTACAGCGTACCTACTCTAAGTTTAACCTTAGCACGGAGATGGGATCTCCGCATTTCGCCAAATGTAGTTACCATGGCGTGAACAACGTCAATTACGGCGGCCTCGGGCCGTCGACGAGTTCGGCCGCGGCAAAATTCCGTGTTTGTGACCAGTCCTCACTCCGTTCTGGCTGCGAACACATCCGTCCTTCAGAAGGCTTCGAGGAAGACTAAGTCCGCCATTGATCTTTCAACGCTGGTACTATCAGAAGAATTTCTTGAAAACGTTCGTCGTAACTCTAAAGTTTCTGTCTCACATGTGTAGATAAAACCATGAATTTTTTTCTTATATCACAAAAAATCACCATCATTGGTGTGCTATCAATAGTCGTAGTTCAGTAGTCCATTAGCCAAGCTGTAGTGAAAAAAAATCATTTATCACATACACATGGATCATTAGATAGAAAAAGCTTTAGAGAAAATTAGTGCTTACATTTTATCCACCAGCAAATTGCATTAGTGCTTCTATGCCTCATTACACGATGCTGATAAGCTATTTTCAAAAGAAACTGTAGTGCTAGCAGTAGTTGGACAAGGAAAGCATTTTTTGTATCCTCTTGCACAGAGGGGCAATTAGCGTAAATATTGCAATCATAGCTTGAAAACCGTTAGCACAACCCGTTAGATTTTAGTCCCTGCAAAACAAGTTGCAATCGCTCGCAGCCTTTGCGTAGTCTGAGCGCCGCCACCCGCACTCCAACATGTCGGGTCACTGCTTTCACCAGGACGTAAGTAATCACATCAATGCTGGTTTGATACATTGGGGGTTTTGTGACTGTCGTGTGTGTTAACACCAGTGTTGTGTACAGTTGTACTTTTGACGTTTTACCTTAAACGAATTTTACCTGTAATTTTGTAATACTAACTGACATGAGCTTTCGTCTAAGGCACTAGCATCCTGCTTTTAGAAAGTCCCTATGCAGGACAGAGTAACAAGTTGAATGTGCATGTACCTCAATCAGTGCTTGAAGACGAACACTTGCTTACAGCTGAAAATATTATGCAGTACTTTCCACCAAAATGCTTTTGATTGCTCGTAGTATTAATAGACCAAGTAATTGGTGCATGATCCCAGAGTCGAAACATGGAGTCAAGGAACTATGACTTAAAAAGCATTTCATTTTCAGGATCAAGATTCAGACAACGACACGAGTGAAGAAGCGGACGATAAGCTCATGGAACTACAACGCTTACGAAAGCCTCGTGTGTCATTAGCCCTAGAAGGAGAAATCATCACAAGCCCAGGTAGCAGTAAGAGGAAACCAAGTTTACCAAGTAACTAAAGCAATAAATTAAATTCCTGGGTGGTTCTGTAAGTGTAACTGTTGGTGGAAATGTGTTCGACCTTCAAAGTTCATCAATTCTTTAAACACAAGAGCAATTAGTGCATGTACCCCGAAACGTTTTTAATTAAAAGCATAACTCTGCAGCGAAGCACCCTGGAGAAAAATCTAGTTTCATGCGATTGGTGCTTTTGCTTCCCCACTTTCTCGACAAGTAACAGAGGATAGCGTTTTATCTTTTTGCTGAAAAAATTATATTCGGGGATCATCCACACTTTATATTGTAGTAACAAGACTGTGTCTTTTTGTCATACAAGGACTTGAATTCTCCATCACCGAGAAGTAATATCACAAGGTTGTCTTACGTATACTTGCAGTGAGGATTCAGTAGAACGACTTCATTTATAACGTTACGTAAACGTTATTTCGACAAAGTTCAAGTGTCAAACAGAATTACTGCAGTATTACAAATAACCTGCTTCTTAATTTCAAAAGATTTGATAATTGAATTTTCTGAATTCAGTGCACGTTTCTAATGGTTGGTCCACCCTACTATATATTTTGATATTTGAAATTTATTGAGAATTTACAACCCGTATAGGTTATTACCTAACGTTACATAGCTGTCGTAATTCATGAAGGCTTAATCTTCATTACGGTAAGGACAAGAAACAAAAGCGAATCATGCTGGGTGCTGGATCAATTATTGTTTTAATTACGCTAAATACTACCACTTACTTAATTTCGGTGTCAAAGTTAAGTGTACTAGTCCCAGTCTTACTCGCGTAACCTAAAGAGGCCAACTGGTGTTTCAGATTTCAGCGTAGCCATTGCAGTGCATTGGCTACGTTATTGATAGGTGTCTCTCTCTCGGAAACAATGCCATAGCTTGGAGTCTACAGCTGTAATTAAGGTATATCAATTTTAATTAGTAGTATAAAAAGTGAAAGTATTTTTAAAACTGTATAACTCTACGCCATAGGGAAGCTAATAATCGTTTAAGGAAGAAACTTATATACCTACCGAAGAAAGTTATATGCCTATAAAGCACAACACCTGTAATTTAGAACAATAGCTAGTAATGTCAAAGTTTATTTGTTACAATAATCAATTAGTGAATACGAGACGACCATTTGCCAAACCAACGTCTCACAGTGATGTTCCTCGTGAGACACTTGTAACATTCAGATACCAACAGCCTTCAATAATTCAGAGCCTTGAATCATAACTTGTGGACGGCCCCTCCCACCTCTTTCTACTGCGTATCGTCTCGATATTTTTTCAATAGATTACGTCATGTTCAATCCACAATAACATTTCTGTGTCCAAGGACACTCGAACCCTTGCGGCGCCTTTATCTCCCACTAGATGAAAACGGAGAGGAAGAAACGCAAATTACAGTATATGTTATCACTAAAGCTAATGTTTGTCACTTCATCAATATTTGATTTTCGGTAAACATAATTAAGTAAGATAAACACCATACCTGGAAAGGAGGTACTGTTTGTTTCCTTAATTGTTTCTTTCTAAAGAAAAGTTCCTACAACCTCGCCACATGCCTCAACCATCAAAGGAACCAACCGGTGCACAAGAAGCCTATAGCATAGCAACCAGAGCGAACAAATTGTTGTGTTACTTCCCGGGGTCAGAATTCATCCCGGTAGCGCCCCCGTCAGTCAGTCTGACGAGCAGATAAGCCTCATCCACATACAACGTGTATCATTTGTATTTCGGAACAAGAATCTCTGTTACTCGTGTCTATGTACTCGTCGTTATCATTCGTGATAGAATTAGAGAGAGAGATAACGTTGTTTGTTCTGTGTTCGTGGTTGGTCTCGTTGTTACACGGAGGAGAAAGTATTCTCTGTTCAGTGCAATCATGAAGAGAAAGTAAATCAACCTGTTCCTCCACCACTATCGTCTGATCACTTGTCTATCCACCTTACAAACATTTCAATCAGGTTTGATGGACCAACGGATTAATAATCCATAGAAGCCAAGCGAGCTACTCCTACTACTAATCTAATCCATTGTCTGACCTCCCCATAGGATTTTCACGTAAGCCAAGCTTTGGGGTTTCCGCTCATTCAACTCCCACAATGTCCGCATCTAATAGCTACTTCCTTAATTTCATGGCATGACATCCATCACAATTTGAAAGGCAGCCCTACCGCCGTCTCCCTAGAAAGAAAGCAACAGCTGGCTCCGATCGAAGCTCGTGTGATATCCGGTTTCACGTCCTGTTTGCACCTGGTGATCGATGAACATAGGTTGGCTCTCGAAGCGAGCGAAAAGCATGTTACAAACCAATTTTAGGTCCGTTCACGTAAACCCAGTAGTGGACTTGCACCACACCATTTGCGGATAGACAAATCACCCATTGGAGAGAGTCCGAGTGGCCATTCACCAGTCTTGATACCAAGGATGAAAACATGGCTTTTCGTGCCCCAGGGATTCGCACAAGGAGCTAGTTCCATTTTCCTCCCGTCATTACACTGTGGGGCAGGACCAAGGCAATAATACGAGGGGAACCACGGCAGATAATCGCTGGTAGAGGCGGAGGTAACGCGCTGGTAAAGCATTAGGGAATAAAATATTCAGTCAGAATCACTTAGCATGATCACCTTTGATAATCCAAGGGAGGGGGAGGTAAGAAATAGAGTTTGCAACACCAAGGAGAAAGCGAAGGTACTGGAGAAAGCAGAGGCACTGGAGAAAGTACGCGCAACAGACAGCCCGGTATCGATCTCGGCCACACGCTATCAGCAAGATAAGCTTCATGTACAACGCGGAGTAGACATGCAAAAGCGTTATTCTCTTCCACAGTTTGATAAGCGATATAGCGGACGAGCCATAAATAGAAATTACCAAAGGCCAAAAACACGGAGGTGAAACGTTAAACGATCATGTCTACGTACACTTGAGTTCCTGTTTGTAGGAGTGAAAGTGCAACCGAAAGATGAATCACCATTGTGTGCGTCAAGACAGCTGGGCTGAACCACGACCGTTTGTCATGGCCTTTGTACAAAGCAGTGCATTTCATACTGACAACTTCATGAGAGCTGCAATGCTGTTGCTTTATTGTGAGCGGTTATGATAATCGCACCTGGATAAATGATTTGGCGGTTACAAATTCCCTCTTGTCTGCATAACTGATTGCCCTGCTGTCAAGGTTAAGGAGGAATGTAACCACGAGGGATCCGTTCTGTAAAATGAAATATGAGTTCCTGGTGCAATTCAACCTATTTGAATAAGAATCCATCGTTATCTTTGCATGAGTCCTCGAAAAAAAATTTTCCTTCAGCTTCGTCTCAATGCCGGATATTAATGGCTCATGTCTCTCGGTTGAAACAAAAGGTAAATTCATCCCCTATTTGGCGCACGAAGACATGGTTTCAGTGAATTAAATCACATGAATGAAAATTGTTGAATTTATGGCTTTGGCCCTTCCCTGGGTTTATTCAGTCAACCGTGACCTCAAGTAAGTAGAGTGACAAGAGAAGGGAAATTCTATTTGTTATGTTACTTTCTCCAGAGGTAAGTTCAGGTGTTTGTCACACACAGCACAGGAGCAAATCTCTACTATGAGGACTTTCTCCTCCTCCTTCAGGATGAAGGGAAAGAAAATGTTCGTTCCTGTCACCCGAGGTTTCCTGTGTGTGTTTATAAAATTACCGTGACGATATTAAACAGTGCTTTGGGGACACAAGTTTTCTTGTAGCTTTTACATTTGTTACGAAAACTAATTTACTTCAAGGCTTGTAGGTGTAGTCAGAGAAGTGGAAAATGGCATTCCCATAGGTAACCGTACAACAGTAGAGGACGAAAA
>VRMD01003714.1:0-10419 GCA_009872375.1 Sminthurides bifidus | reverse complement strand
GTTCGACAAGGAGGTTATGCGTGAAAAAACTGAGAGATGCTCCGGAAAACAGAAGACGTGGTACAAGTGGAGTAAAAGTATCTCAACTGACTCATAAGCGTCATTGTGAGGAAGCTTGGTAGTTTTGTATTGGGCTGAGGGCTCAACTGACATGGTGTCTCGGTCAGTTTGTAGTGTACTGGCGCAGATCATGTCACGTAATACAGGCATGGAGACAAGTGCAGGGCTTTTGATGCCTGGCAGGGGACGTAAGGGAGTTTATAGAAATTGAGAAAAGTCAGAGCAAAGCAGGAGATGTGCACTTGTGTCAACTTTCATTTCGTCCTTGCTCGAGTCGTCGGCATCTCATCTCGGTGTATAAGATTTATATTAATTCGTAGTCGGAGTGGAGGAAATATTTCCCTCCGTATATCTGATCTCAGAGTCTGGTTTGGTTGAATTCTCGATTCCTTTTCGAGAGCTGATTAATATGTTGCTGGGATGGAGACGGGAAGAGTGACTTGGAGACAAAATAAAAGAGACGAGAACAGGAGGAGATTGGATTGTCTACATTTTCCTGCATATCATTAAACTCCGCAGCTTTCCGTCTTAAACCCATGTGGCTTCCCATGTCCATCACGATAATCCTCTCCTCATCCTGGCTTCCCGTCGCCCATCCAAACGAGTTGACCACCTTCAAACTTTTGTCTCCATCATATTTCCAGCGCTTCCTCCATCACCGTCACGATATTTGACCTCAAGCGAGGCCATTATTCTACTTGGCCACCACATGCGCAGTATATCGGATAAAAAATCTCTCCCCGGCAACCTCTTCTACTCCGGAGACACTTGGTCAGTCTCCCTGCCTCTAATTGAATATTCTAACTGAGAGTCATCCGCAATGTGCAGTGCATCCTGATTGTTTCCGTAGCAACAGTACAAGAGCAATCTTCTCTCCTGCCCCGTCCACTGCATTCTTTAAAGCCCGGCTTCTTAAATCTGCAAAGGTGGCAGCACCCTCCTCCCGCCCATTATCCCAGCTCGACCTTACGTGAAGAGGAAGAATAGCCCCATGATTTTTTTTTGCACTTTGAATAATTTCGAAATGAGTCGGACGCCATTTCTCATGATAGATGATGCTCATACTGGTTTTCGCCCATTCTTCCTCTTTTTAAGTCTGATCGTCAATTTATTGTCAAGTGTTGTCAACTTTAATTTATATGGCTCCGCCTAGACTTTGTGTCAGAACCAATGAATTACGTGCTATTAGCAACCAACCCTTGTTTTACTCCGTCCCAAAAGTTCATCAGACAAATACCTTGAGCGCTCTTCTTACGTATTCTCTCCTTACTTCACTCTGCTCGTGATTTGGCAAATCTGCTGTCACTTGACCCGCCTCCGGTCAAATATATAATGTGCTTAAAAATCTCCTGCCCAGATTATAGGACGAATACGTTTTAGCTTCTTCCCAAGGAGAAGCCAGCATTTTGCAGCTTCACATCCTCTACTGCACCGCGCTTCTCCACCAGATTGTGAGCACTTACACGGTTTTACACTTGAACAGTGATGCGATTCCGTGGACGCGTCTTTGCGAATAATTCATCCCTCATCTACCCTTTTCACTAATTACTCACGCACGGATAGCTCTCAAAGTGACTCCTGATGCAGCTCTCCCACCCCCTCCCCCGAGAGTAATGCTCCGGTATCTGACTCAATTCCAAAGCAGGTGAATCATTCCCTCCATGACTTATCCTCACTAAAGCATTTTAATGTTGGATCAGTAGGAATTTTTAAACCTGAAAAAATCCTCTTTTTGGACCAAAACTAAGAGGAAGATCCACAGTCCACACTTTTCGTACAGACAACGGCTGCCAGTCAGGATTTGTACAGAATAGTGAAGAGAGACTGTGCAATTTTGAAGCAACTTATCTGGACCATCTTCGTTTATGATGTGGAACCTGGCAATAACGTTGCTGAAATTACGTATGCTTGCGTAATGCTCATCTGCTCGAGTTGAAGGCGACTCTGACCAGTTTGTGCAAAAATTACAGTCGGCAGACTGTAGGTTGGCTGCCTCGGGCCGAATTTTTTCATCATTCCTAAGTAAATCATCATAGGTTGCGAGACTTCTGCCATGTCCCGATTCATCGAGTTCTGCTGTATGTAATTAAATTCCTGTGTCGTATATTATTTAACTTCCTACTTGAATATTTCCAAAGTGGCCATCCGTCCACTGGGATGAGACTCGGTAGATCGTATCGGTTTTAGTAGCCATCACCAATACCTTTGAAGGCGATTGTTCCGTTAGTAGGTTTTCAAATCGGTCGTTGCCTATAACATTTGTTTCTTCAAAGATTGATTTTGATGAGCACCTCCGGAATGTTAGGAAATTGTTCAGCGGAAGTGGGAGCAGTGCTGTGAATGAAACTTGAGATATGGGAGAGGATTTGTGAAAGATTTGTGGTTTGTGCATGTGAGTTTGTGTGTGTGTGTGTGTGAATTTCCTCGAACGAGGAAGGTAGTCTTGAAGGATATCAGACCGGTATTACTATGGTATGACATGACGGCTTATGGAAGAGGAGTGTGCGCTGGATTTAATGGCAATTTCATGGTTGCGAATGCGTTGTAAAGTTGTTGACTCGGCCAGGAGAAGAATACAAGTTGGTCATTACGAAAGGCTTGTGTTTGCACATGATTAGAAATTTTAAAAATTCAGGCACGCAAGTCTTTAATCTCGAAGCTAAATAGGGGAATCTGTGCTAATATCCTTTCCAGTTAAGGGCAACTTTTGATTGCCTTCATGTTTGCTGGAAATGATGGGCATTTCCTATTAATTTTTTCCAGGCTCGCCTTAACAATGCATATTCTCTCTCTCACTCAGTCTGTCCATCTCTCTCTCTCTCTCTTTCTACGTATGTTGTTCAATGACCGGCGTGAACATGTTCCCTTCCTTGAAGCAAACAAGTTCTCTCCAATAACTTCACCCACTCTCACTCGTTACTTTCCTCTGTGTTGTTAATTTTCATATCTTTCTTATATATTCTTGCCATTATTTTCCTGTTAGCTTTAACCAGTTAAAAGCTCAAGCCGACGGACCGAGTGACTGGCGGATGGACATTTGCTCTCCGCTCCATCCCTTCATTCCATAACTTTTGCTCATCCACCACATCACATGCACAACACACCTGGGATACAAGGAGCCTGTACCAGCAATAAGCGAGTGAGCCGCTGCCATCAGCCAGTTCACCTGTATAACACTACACATTATAGGCCTTACGCAATTCAACTTTTCAGAGCTTCCTTTTACCGTGTGTACAGGATTTGAGCTTGCTCCGAGCTGTGAGATGATTTTTCTCACTCTAATTCCTTTTCTTGTTCGCCTTGCCAAACACAATGTGTTCATCTCCTGGCCAGCCACCGAGTTGTTCTTCCCGAGTTCTTAACCTTGTTAATCTTTCATTTATATGCGGGAAGGGTGTACAACATCCTCATAACCTTTTCTGCCACTACCACCTCGCTTTTTTCTTATAACGTCAAAAATCATTCCAAACACTATCTATCCAATCACCCGCACAACAAACAACGTCTCTCCCGTCCTCCAGTCACCGCAACAGACGCCGCACTATCATATCCTTTCCTTACGAGAAACTTATTGCATCAACCTGAGCTAACCGCTAAGTACATGGAGATGTTAACCGCGCTCAAGATTTCCTCATCAAACACGTTGACATAATACCGGAAGCTTGGATTTTACCTGAATTTGGAAATCTGGTACATGCGGATCAACACTTTATGTGAAAATGATCAGGCTCATTTGAATCTTCGGACAGCATTGAAATACAACGCTGAGAGAGCTGCAGTTATCCTCCTGAACAGTACGCCGTTACAAGCAGCTCAAGATACTGATATAACGTAGGACGCAAACGTCTGCAATGCCCAGAGATACAGTCAAGGCTTGTGGAAATGCCAGTTGTGAGGTTTGAAGTAACTGAAACTTGTTCTGCTTTACACCCGAATCCTTAAAAACTGGCTGAACATTCCGTTTCTCACCTGGATCTTGTAAATCATGCCCAAGATTCAAACATGAGATTCATAAATGAAAGGCTGGGTAATATGCATCAGCACATGGGCGCAAGAGAGGAAGATGGTGCTAACGTAGAAGGCATCACTCCACGAATTCTGCTCCATGAAAATTTCCAACATCTCGTCCGAACAGGTGACCAGGGATTGGACCTGGGCCCTGGGCACACAACATCCATCGCACACTGGACTCACTGTTTACCAGCGTAATAATCCTTCGGAATCGATCAATCAAGCCGAACCGTTTCCTTCTCTAATCCCTCCTAACAAAACAATTATGGACCTTCAGCCCACAATTATTCAGCCATAGTTTTTGAATATGTATACGTCCCACATTTATCGGACTACTCATCTACCTCTCCGCCGACGGTCGCACAACCCTCTGCAGGTGGTGATTCCGTACTTTGAACTTGCAATTTCCGAATCACCTCCCAATCAAGCCTCCGACCGGATCTTCAGCCCTTGTATTTAACTTTTCTTCAAAACCCAACACTCCCTCCCACCACCCCACGCTTCCATTCATCCACTCAACCGACCTAAATCCATTCCGATGGTTGTTAGCGTGGGTGGGTGTAACGATGACGAAAGATGTTGGAATGAAACTGTAAAGCCATGCTTCTGATAGTAATCAGGTGTGCCTCTATGTAATCCCTATTTTTCCGGCTATTTTCGCAATAAGTTCCGGAAAGTTAATAAGTGCGTGTCAAAAGTCTTGAGTCAGGCTTGAAAACTAGCGATTCGTAAATCATTCCAAATTAGTTTTACCTTCTTGAATCCAATAAATGCAAAACTCAATGGAACATCTCATCCATGACACATCATCAGGTTGTACTGCTGTATAAAGTACCTGAGACAGGCAGTACCTGTATTTACGTGATTTGCTTCAATTCCCTTCGCTTCTTCCACTTCGTTAATCCTTTCGCCAATAAGTTCTTCTCACCGGCCATCAATTTGGCAGCAGGAGATGCAAGTCCTGGAGTTTTCAAGCTCAAACTTGACCCTCCTTTGTTTTAAGCCGGGAATTTATTGAGCATGCCGTAAATAGGAATTTATATGCATTTCTTCCACTTTTCTCGTGATGAAACAATGAAAGACTGAATGCATGCTCCAATCCTCTGCTTCATTTACCCGAGTCTCATTTTTCATCCAGTTGGAGGATGCAAAAGGTGACGTTGTTGCCGAGAGAGAGAGAGAGCAAGTATTTTTCTACCAATAAGCTCTTAATGATAGACGGTGACAGGGAGAGAATGGGAAGAGGGATCTGATCACTCCACACTCGACAGATATTCTTCATAAAGATGCGCAAAAATATTCCGCAAATAATGCATCACATAGCCTCAAGTCTTGTCCTGTCATGAATAAATCCTCAGTTAACATGACATTGTAAAAGAAGCGTGTTTCTTCCATGAACGCACACTCCTGTTGCAAATGAATGCCAGTTATTTGCTCAAAGAGTCTGATTGTCAGCGCATGTTAGCGACTCTGTTTACGTATCTGACGAGGCAATCAAGTACAACAACGTCGTTAGAGCCGTACACGCTCCGGTACACATGCTCAGGGTAAATAAAGGAAGAAATTTAGATTTGCTAAACAGTTCTTTCCCGCTTGTCAAGTGCAAGGGCTTATCATTAATGGCGTCTGTGAGAGCATCTCTGGGCAGTTTACTGCCTCACTCCTGCCATCCAAGCCCAAGCTTCCGTTTGCTCAACTCCGTCTCCCAATCTTGTTCAAACATTAAGTCAATTCTTAACGACCAATTACAATCACCATTAAGTTACTCCTTAATATTCTCCTTCAATCATTTTCATCCATTCCAATTGCCAGAACAGGATCAATCAACGGAATGAAATAATTGTTCTGCTATGGAAATCAGCCTCTTTGTTCAATATTATTGAACCAGTTCCACACTCAACTCCACAATATGGCAGCTCCCCCTCTTCAAACAGGTAGCACAACAGGCCGCAAATTTTTCCATCCTTCTCATCATGAGCGCTTGTCTCGGCCCTAACAGTGTGCCAGGTCCTGGTTGAATACCGTCAAATTGTTTCTCTCCCAGTAATATGCATAATAGTGTGTGGAATCTTTTTCCAAAACCCTCTCACCATTTTAGTCTTAAAGGCTGTTGGGGCATTTTACTAGTCTGCAGTTGCAGTGTCAAAATGAGTACCTGGTAATGAGAAATGTGGAGATTAAACGAGAATGAGTTACCGGGTGAAAACTACGCCAAAAGGATAGGTCTCTACCACATCCTTAGCCTGTCTCTCTCAGTCTCTCAATGCGTCAGCACGGTAGGGGTAACCTAAATTTCCTATCTGGACAAGTACAAGACAAGCTACAATTATTTCCACGGAGTACCAACTTTAGACCGTAGTCATTCCGAGCTTAAATGGCTTTCTTCAGGGAAACGTTAAAGGAATTATCTCCTTCTAAACAGTGAGTAGGAAGGAGCATCATATCACGAAACCAAGGTCCATGTGTCAGGGAAGATGGAAAGTTTCTCCATCTTCCCTATTCTCGGAATTGGTGCAGTTAGTTATACCATGTTGAGCATTGTATTTTTTAACTAGAGTATTTTTCGGCTTCTGCCTCCTCTCTGGGGTTAACGGAGGAAGGAGCAATCTCGTCTCAGTGGTCATAGAGTTCAAAGGAGAGGAAAAGTCCTATAGCATCCCGACCAGCATGATTATTGGATAATTTCCCATTTCGGTTGCGGTTAGCCACCCTGTTTTTCGGTTGCAAGGAGGCAACGGTTAAGGTAGGATATTTCCACTCTCTCAGAGCCCTACTGTGCGCAAGCTTTTTCCTAAGCAAATTTCATTACTTTCCCTTAATTAAATAATAAATCCATCACAGCTAGGAAATTACTTTTAATGAATAGTTCCTTAGCGTCTCCCTGGGTAAAAAGCACTATTATGAAATTAACCTCACTAGCTTCACTTCCAACTATCCAGCATTCTATGCACGTCCTTATCCAGAGGAGAATTTAACGTCCTGTTTTACATACATTGTTGCACCACTGGGGAGTGGGCAGGACGGGCTGGCCGTCCTCTTTGCTCCAGTCCAGCATCGACCTATTCCATTCTCCGTCCTTTTTGCCCCTTTTCTCTCGACCAGGCTCATTTTGTCCCAGGGACGGTCCTTAAAGTGGTCAGTTAAATCGGTCTTTGGATGCTCAAACGCTCCGTTCTTTGACAGATGGGTTGAGAGTTGGAGGACGGTATTAATTTTTACTTGTTTCAGGAAATTTTTCCATTGATCTCTCAACCTATAGTGAAATAGGCGGTTAGTATATGTACGCGGACGCAAAAATAATTAAATTACCGATACGGAATTGCAGCTCATAGCCTAGCCATTACGGTGGTTAACATGCCATCGGAAAGTGAGTAGGCTGGCGATTCCTTCCAGTCGTAATTACAAGTGTCACACGTTCAATACCGAGCGAGAGATCAAGGCTTCGTGACCAGTGAACGAAAGCTGGATCGAAGCCCGGAATTCCTTGGAAATTTCCCACCTCTCACCAAAAGCAGTTCGGCGAGGAGTTTTTTTTCTCACCCAGAGGAAAACGTACATACAAGGCTTAATTGGACGTAAGCTCTTTATAGCATTCCGGACTGGGAGTTTGCGTAATCGCCAGCACGTCCAGGATTTTTGTGGAAATGATGCAGCCAAGGATAAAAAGCTCTTGCACCTGTTATCCTGATAATTTTCTCTTGGTCATGTCCCCACCACCGTGGACTTGACCTCATGTCCGCTTATTACACAGCATTTTCTTTAACTTACATCAGACAAAACCTGTTTTTCAATGATTTTCACGATGATTTTATGATTGTTTTGATTTATCAATCCTTTCCATATTCTCTCTCTTCTTCCTCCAGCTCTTGTCACTCTGTCTCCCCTCGTAAGTGGTTTTTAGCTATTAAAGCTTTAAAGGCTCTTCAGTCTTGATGCACACTGGCTTGCAAAACTCAGAGCCACCTTATTCATCTTCTTTCTCTTGAGAATGTGCCAGTAGACCTTTCGAGCTCTTTGTCAGCTAGGCTTCAAACTTCAAACCATCTCTCAGTGTAAGTCCTTGCCTATTCTCAGCAGCCTTTACGAGCCCTGTCTCCTCAACCTCAGCTGTCGCAGCCCATTAGGCAGTACGGCAAGGAAGGAAAGTGTACGTTCCATCCTCAGCTGTGTCAGTTCAGTTCCGGTGGTGTGTGCGGTGGCTTCTGTAAATTATTGTAGGACTGGAGAGAGAGAGAGAGAATGCAAAGGAAATGTTGTACCTTCCGATAGTATTGATGGATCCTTAAAACAGGAGTTGAATCTTATCTTTTTATCGCAACAATGTCTGTGAGAATTTCTCCTCGAGGTGGTCCCCCTCTTCCTCTCCCGGTCTGCTTGCGCTCTGACTCCTATAAGGTCTTGTTCTTCCATCAAAATCTACTTAACATTATCTCATCAACGGAGAGTCATTCCACAACCTTCGCATCGTCTCTCAACCCTTCCTGTAACACACAAGTTTAACTTGTAAAATCTTAACCGCTTTATGAAATGTGGCATGAGCATCATGCTCATATCTCGGTACAATATCAATCCGTCAACGGTACGATTCCCGTCTTCTTCTTCCTCTCCCAGCCTCGTGTCCATGCTACAGGTGGTTATTCCCGGCTGACACAACTTCAACCGGCAGCTTCCTCCAAGGCTCTCGGACCCGTGTCTCAAAGAAATTTCACCCTTCCGTGCCAAGGTGGTCAGAAAATGAAAGTCAGAAACTCATTAGCGGCGT
Source organism: Sminthurides bifidus (assembly GCA_009872375.1). Classification (NCBI taxonomy): domain Eukaryota; kingdom Metazoa; phylum Arthropoda; class Collembola; order Symphypleona; family Sminthurididae; genus Sminthurides; species Sminthurides bifidus. The sequence goes on along the minus strand of VRMD01003714.1, from coordinate 1,586 downwards.
CTCACTACTGGCATTACGCTCCTGTTGCTCTGGCTGGTATTTCAAAGCTGGGACATGATCATAAGAGACATGAAGTTATGTCCGTGTCTTCCTTTCCTCTTTTGATGAACGTCATTATGTCATCTACTTCGCCTAGACTGGTCACCGTCGTCACTCCTTCAGCCTGAACACGAGTTTGAAAGGGTCTCAGGCCGGGGGTTCTGCTGTCATGTTTGCAGTGTCAGTTTACGCTCCTTTGGCATCCTGACAAAATATACAATGGAGCGAGCAACAACCATTAGTGAGCAATTGCATTTCTGCTTTTGCAGCCAATTCATCACTTATTCATCATTTCCTCCTTTGAACACAGCCCCGGTTTGACATCCAAGTCTCGCTGGTCCACGTCATCTGTCAATTCATAAAAGTCCCGTGTTTGGAAAAACACAGGCGTTATGTCGTCGCGTTGTTCAGTTATATAAAGGGCAAGTGGACAAGTTCACGCTATCAACACGGAGCTAAATGGATCACATGAGCAGTTGCATTCCCGAACTGGTTGACAACGATAATGAAAGAGGTGAAAAACGTGCTCAGTTGGCCGGAGTGACTGTCGATTCATGTATGTAGCTATGGCTGGTTATTCATCAAGACATTCAACAGCAAGTCGTTCGAGTTTGGAGGCCAGTAACTCCTTCTCTCACACCACCAATAATAGTTAATGGATGGTTTGTTGGAACAAGTTAGCGTTTCAGATGCTTCTTTCTGAATATTTTGTATAGCGATCTGCCATTGCAAAAAAACACAAACTAATACTTGTCTTCGAGCGTGACAAATCACAGACTTGCTCCTCGTTCATGGTCTTGCAATTCCTCGTGTCGATCCTTCCCTCACTCTTCCCAGGTTGCAATGAGCTATGAAGAAGCTATGACGCTTTCAGCTAAAAGGGTTAACCGTAACAAACAATGAAACTTGCTTCAGCAGCCTACCTTACAAATTAATGTTAATGAGATAATGAATGCGCCAAAAACGTCAGTTAGAGGCTCGCGACTCTGCTGCCCACGTTGCACAGCATCTCTTTCATGTCCGACTCCCACGCTTCGTCGTTACCGAATCCAATATACCGGTAGCTGTATTTTCATTTCGTTTGGGTGTGCAGTTAAAACACAGGATGAGTTCCTAAATAGGGATTTACTGTACAACGCTTATGGTTTCTCTGTCGCCATGGCAACTTCTTCTTGTGTTGTATGAGGACCGTCGTCGCCATGACAACAGAGTAGTTTGGCATTCTCACCTTATCCTCAGTTTATTGAGGGCCCCTTAATACTGCGTTTGGCATAAGACAGAACTCACACCGTAGTCATGGGAACCTCCCGTGTGATACTAGTTAGTATGATTAAGTAACGACTTAAACGCATCCTTCAAACCTTTTCTTAGAATACTCAAGTTTACTATTCTGAGTTAATGGAATCCGTCATAAAATTCGCTTATCACTTGTCCACAGTCGGTTTACAACAACCGTCCTCTTCCTCTGTCCGTTGTCAGATTCGAAAGGGGAATTCTTTAGAATGATAATTGAGAATTCTTTCGGGCTGAGGAAACTTGAAACTTTT
>VRMD01003713.1:0-10420 GCA_009872375.1 Sminthurides bifidus | reverse complement strand
AGCTGCTCGCGTCATGCCTTGTACCTATGCGAAGTCGTTAAAGAATTCGCCGAAATTTTATGTTCCTATATACTCAGCATTTTATAGACAGAAAGCCATTGAGCAAAAGCAGAGTTATATATACTCCCGTCCTTTTCCGCATTTTCCTCGCAAATATTTGCTGCCCGCGGTTCTGGATTGTGCTGCAGTACTGGCGGTAAGGTCTTTCCTCTCCGCTTGTCTTCAAGGCTGGAGGTGTGAGGAGGATTTTTTAAGGAAAGGAAACATGAACTCCTTTACACCCTTGTCTAATGACTCACATTCACATTCTGGAAGAATATGTTTCTTGAATCAGCTGATAGGCTGAGGAATATTTTATGGGATTCCTGCGCGGCTCATGCTTTGGTCATTAGTAACCCCTTTATGAACTGCGACATAGCATTTTTGCGACGGCAGAAACGCTGCGTACGCGATTTCTCGTATTAATAGCTTCTGGAATGAGAGAAAATGAGCGAAGTGAGTAAGTTTTACCTATTTGGCGGAAAAAAGTTATGGAACTGTAAACTGAAAATGCTGCGGTGCGTGAAAAACTGAAGGCACCGGCACGGTAATCAGGCCAGGAATTTGCTGGTACGTGAGAACAATGCGGAAACGACAAGGCGTGATTGCGTAATACCAGGTAACTCTGTGCTTATTGTGCCGATAAGAATAATTACAAGCTGTAAACGCGGAAAAGGGCAGTGATACTTGATTACGACGCTGCATTCCTATTATGCTGATGACGGTGATGATGGAGATGCTAACACTGGCAGCTGGTCCGGTTCTATGGGTTTAGTAATTAATTTTCAGTCTTAGGGTCCTAAAATGGACTGATGCTTTGTCCCTGGAATGGAAATGGGACGTGATTTGGTGCCATTGTAGTCTTAGGTATTGACGATGGGAACTTGAAGCTCAGGCAAAATTGTACATGGGACGGGAAGAATGATAGCGCATTTATGATGGCGTAATTACTGACTGGGACTAGCTTAACATTGGCTGGGGGGGGGGCGTCTCGCTCGGGTTCAAAATTAGTCTGTGTCTGTGTATGTGTAAGTAATCCAGAAAAGTTGTTAATGTTGCCTTCCTTGCATCTCAAGTACTCCCTTAGCTGAAGTACTCGTTCGTAAAAAGGCTGTAGGATGGACCGAAGGCTGGAAATAACAAAGCCGGGCCAGTTCGGTGCATGCATGCCTGCATCTGTTTCTGTTTTACTCTTTTCCAAGGAGGAACGAAACGGAGAGCGAGTCAAGTGCATGTCTCCATTTTTTTGCCTGAGACAAGCAAGAGAGCTGGAGGATGTGAAAATTTTGCCTCCAGGCTACTTGTCAATTAGTCTAGTGCTGGATAGGGCCGTGTGAGCCCTTGAGATAAATGTTCGTATGTTCCTCCTATGAGTATCCAGGCAACTTTGTAACTGAATAGGCTCGGTTGTCTTTAAAGTCTCGGGATGTAGAAATGGTTTCTAGGATTATAAACGGTGTCAAGAACAAGGAACTGGCGGAGCTATAATTGTACTTACATTCCTCCTCGAGGACGTAAGCAAACTAAGGGATGGATCACGCCAGATGATTCCCTCAAGTTTTTATCTCTGTCCTAGCTGTGAGAGTGCGGACTAAGGTCTGGACCGGGATAGGAGGATAAACGCAGGGTGAATGGAACAGATTCAAAGAAATGCCTCCACGATCAACTAAACAGAGCAAAAGAAGATGAATGTCTTAGAGTCATAGGAGCACAAACCGGGGGAGGAGACCGTGCAGACCCTACTGGAGCTAAACTAAAATTTCAGTATTCTGGAGTTTAGCTTCTGTAACAGGGTAAACGGAGCAGATTTCTTAATGGCGATACTTTAAAAGAGCAGATCGGGAAGGATGTGCCACATAGCCCAGTCGCAGATGACCGACTGAAGGAATGAGAATAGATGAGGAGCTGAAAAGCTGTTAATTTCCCGAGTTGTAGGCAATTTTAAGGCATGTGAGAGGACTGGTTTAGCTCACGGATGAGGGAATGGATGATTCTTGTGTCTGCTGCAAGGTGTAATAATAGAGTGCATGTCTCTGTAATTTGAGGATATTTCCACAATGCTGCTTAATTGTAATCTTGGAGGAACCTTTTTATTACCGTGGAGAGGAAAGAGACAACGGAAGAGCGGCATTCGGATTTTTAAAACTCAGGTAATGATGTGTTGTGCACCGATGGGAATTACAGATGGGGCGTTGGGTTGGAACACATGAGTGGCTCATGATGATGACCAGTGAAATTTTTTACATGGTCGTCAAGTCCGAGCATGTGAATAAAAACCTGTGGCTCATCCCTACATGTGTGAGCTTGAGCTCCGCGTTGTCAGTTATTGTTGGACAATTCCTCTAATAATAAGTACAGAATGTGAGAACGGTAAATGTCTAGTGGTAACGCGACGAAGGATTTCGTGTTGTGTACGTTACGTAGTTTTTTCCCAGTTGTTCGAGTCCAAGTTGAAACCAGCAAAAGCTAGGGCTTCGTTCTGCTCCGGGTTATTGCATGGAAGGAGGTTACATGTGGATTCAAATCGAAGAAGTGAACGACTAATTCGTGAAGCCAGAAACAGATAAGCGGGATGATGGACAGCATACATAATGTTTTGATTGGATATGCATTCTGATAAAGAAAAATGATCTGGTGGTAATGATGTGCTATTGAGATGCACGTGGATTTCCAAGGCGAGCTTACAACTCGAGCTTGTAGTCAAGATTTTGTGCCCAGTTCCAGAGTACAGATCGACGTGCCCACGAAGAGCAGGAGATTGAATTGGAAGGAATTGAAATACCGTTATTAATGATTCGCGGAGAAAAAGTGAATGGAATGATTCATGGCTTATAAATTAAGGACGTGTAAAGGCGAACCAAACCGGGTAGTGGGTAGGTTTTCCGATTAACTTTCTGAACTATAAAATACAGGGCAAGTTTTTCAGTTGCAGTTCACGAGGCAAACGTAAGTTTGGCAGGAGGATTGAATAAAGGATAGCAAACGAGAACGGAATCGGATGGAAGAAAAGCATAAAAATGTCGCTGCTGGGCAACCTAAAGCAGCTGCAAGCAGCGGAGCCAAGATCGGAGATGCGATAAGGGCCATAAGATGTGACTGTGGGTTGTGGGATTTAGTTGGGGATTTTGAAAAAGATTTAAATCCTATTAAAGGGAGAAGAAATGTTCATTTGATAAACAGACGTCATCTTTGATTTCTAAAGCTTGGGTTTGACTTCCATGGTAATGGAGACTAGGAAAGAGGTCTGAGGATAAATGAAAGGACTCGAAAGGACAAAGTTCAATCGGGGGAGCGATTATGCTTGTAGATTTGCGCCGAGGATACAAGGCTGCGATGATGGAAGAAGATGCGATTCCATAGATTTGAAATGCAAATTGATTTTGCGGGAGGAAATGTGTTGATTCAATATGGAGAATTGGTGGACAAGAAGAATCAGAATTTTCAGTCTGGTTTCGGGATTGAATGCAAGAGCCGAGAACGGGAAAGATTGAAAGACTGAATATGAGTGCTGGTGCATGTGCAATGCCCGTTTCGAATGCACTTCCTCCTCCCAATCTGCAAGGGCATGTTTGAAAGGGTGCAAGGAAGCTGAAGATTGTTGACTGACTAGCGATGAGTTGAGAAGGAATCTGTACACCGTGTGTTGAGAGAACGGACCGGAACGGTGGATTTATTTGGTTTTCACAACCAGACGACATCAGGGTAAAATTGAACGTGAGAAGCGGAAAATTGGGATTGTGTCAATGCCGTGGCGGCGAGAAGCACGAAGGAGGGATAGGTTAGGATTTGGGAAAGAAGACGGCAGAATTGATAGGATTTGTGTGGGAATAATGGGAGGAGGTGGAGGATAACAACAATCAGAGGTCGAAAGTATAATTGGAGGAGGTTTTCGTCCCATTGTTTGATTTCTGAAGACGAAAGACGTCGGTTAAGGAGAGAGGAAGGAAGCAGGCGGATCCGGCTGAAGGGAAGTTGGAATGATTTAAGTGGCTCGTCAGCACTGATTTTTGACAAAGGTAATGTGTGTGTGTTGAAGGGGTTTCCAGCGAGGAAGGGTGGAAGTGATGATATTGGCGTGGACAAGGGATTCTACTAACTGATCTTGGATGATGAGGCATGATTTCTCAGATAAGGCATGATTCAGCAGGCTACAACAATTCTATGTCGAGCACTGTGTAAACCTAATCTGGCAAGAGGACAGCTTGTCCTCGGCAGAGCCATGTACATGGCCAGGGCGATCGTAACTGCGGTCGCCAGCCAGTCATCCAGAGCTCCCACAGTATCCGAAACCATGCCAGCTTGTTAAGTCCGTGAATTTTTGGTTGTAATCCAGTTTTGGTACTCGCTCAGTCCCGTCTGTCCAGTTCAGGAGAGAAACTTGTTCGATGGTCTGCCTTAATGAGGGAAGCGAGGGTGGCCCACTTACATGTACGATTCCGGGTCAAGAAAACGGGTGAATGCGTAACTATCTGATTGCAGGCTGGTCCCGGGAGATTCTCTTGTTAGCATCACTGTCAGAATTGTTGTACGTCATCCTCAGATACACAAGCTGGGAGGTAGGCTGGAAGGACGGACTCGCCTGCCAGCTTGTTAGACCTGGTCTTCGCACGCTTTTCTCCTGCCATGCACGTTCCCATTTCCCGTTCGGACTAGATAAGGTCAGCTTATCAGCTGGAGGGAAGCTGCTGTTTGGCCATATCGTTAAGTGAATTGCAAATTGATTTTGTGCTTCCGAACGCCGTTGTGAGATTCTGCTACCGAGGGTTTGGCATCCTCCTCGCCATTTGGCCCTTCCTCCGATCCACCAGCTTTCGCTAAATAGGCCCATCTTGGAAATGACATGAAGCTGCTATTGATTGAGTTGCTAGGGAAACGTCATGTATATTTAGTGTGCTCCTTCGCCCAGTGTACAGTAACGCTACGCTGCCCTCAAGGCAAGTTGGACACGGTGCATGTTGCCGAAATGGAACGGCCCGTAATGACTGAGAAGAAGGTTATAATGACTCTCTCTCCTTCTTTCTATTTTCTAGTGAGCAATTGGCCTGAGAGTTATAATGACCACTTATTAAGTGAAGAGGAGAAGTTGGTGCAAAATGAAACAAGTTCCATGGCAAATTGTCGCCTTAGTGCCGTTATTAGCACTGGCGACATATGCGTCTTCCGACGATGTGGAAGGTAAGTCTACTTTTCTCCTGCTGAATTTTGAGCTAAGCCGTGTTTAAACTTTTAAGAGCTTTCTTAAATGTGTACGTACTATGCGGGTTAATTGGAACTTGGGCGAGGGCTGGGAAAAACATGCTGGGGAACTACACCATGGTGTGTTTTGACATGGATACTATGGTGAAACGTTTTTTTTTCAAGTTTGTAAAAGATGCAAGTTTATAAAAGGGAAATTTAAAGCGTATGTACGGGCTGAAAAATTCATACCGAGGTCACATGTACGTAATTATATGTTAAAGTAAATGTTATGTTGGTTTTCAGATGAGTCCGGTTTTCCAGACTCGTTGCCTTCAGGAGACCCGTGGGCTTACGACGTTACGTGGTTTCATAAAGAGCCTGAACATGCCTATGTGATGCGAAATAAGCCTGCAACTTTAGTATGCAGGGCTGCGTCTGCTTTAAAAGTAAGCAAAGAATTTTAGCTAAAGAGAAAGTATGCTTTCTCCATAAACTTTTTTATATGCTCCTTCACGCCCTTTGATTCTGGAGAAAGTAGCGGGAGATAGAGCTAGTCTGTGTGCTTCCTCTATTCTCCCGGCTTGTAGTTTGTGGGCCGTAACATTTCATCGAATATTTCCCGGGACGTTGTCTATTATTTTGGAAATTCTTTTCATACTTCTGGGAGGTACATTGTATTACCGTGTGAGGAAATGCCACGCGGAGTGCCGCTGCTCTTACAAGGAGCTGTTTTAACGGGACAGCCGAGATGAGACGGACAGATATCCCGTGTATTTTTGGCAGTTAGCAAGTTTATTTTGCAAACTTTTACGTGCATCTAGCTGGAATAAACTTTTATAAAGTTTACTGTCATTAGACCGGGCAAAGGGCTACGCTGCTCTCGGTCTGGTTCGAGCCTCTTCGGCTCTCCTGTGAACGATGTTCGGGAGAAAATACGACAAAGTTAGCGCTTAAGAGAAAAGTTTTAGACAAGAAGTGAGTGAGTGTGTGCCAGTGTTTTTACAGATTTAAAAGAATGTGTACCTCTTATTTTTCCAGGTCTTTTTTAAGTGCAATGGAAAGGTGGTGCCGAATAGCAAGCAAGTATTCGAAAACTTTACGCACACAAATACGGGATCCCCCATTGTAAGTTGATGGATTTTTCACTCCAACTATTTAAGCAATGTTGAAGCAAAGTGGGAGGCAGAGCAGAGGTCTGCTCCTGTTCCTTCTTTCCTGTTGGAACAGATAAAGCAAAGGATGCAGAGAAAGAGAGCTGAAGGGAGTATCGGCGGGGAATCGGATGGAAGACAACACGTGATACGATGAGATTGAGGAGGAAACCAGAGACGAACGTTTAGGGCAATTAATTAGACTATGAGGTTTATGAGGGCTAATGATTTGCGTTAATGATTCCAGACCGAAGTACAGCTGAACGTGACACGGGAGGAAGTTCATGAATATGCGGGTTCTGGTGATGAAAAATACAGCTGCGAGTGTGTTGCCTGGAACAAGCGTGGGGTAAAAAGAAGCCAGCTTACCACCGTCGAGCTTGCCTGTAAGTTAATTATCCATGCGTTAGCTCATCTACTCTTGCGTTCAATCAACTGCTATCGCGACTCCAATCTATCGTTAACAACTCAAAGGGCGAAAATGCGTAGCCAGTCTTTTAAGCCTTCGCACAGTTTCCGTTTGTCCTCAATACTTTGCTCAGACACGCTGATCTGTTAGCGTCGTAACCAGGGTAATGATGTGTGCATGTGTCAGTAAGCTGGTTAAAGATAACCCTTAATGAGTCAGCTTTTGGTGGAGAAAAAGGTTTAAGCTGAAACTATTCTCTGGTAAAAGACCTGATATGTGAACTTGTTGAATTCAAGGTTCCTTTAAAACGGCATAGCCTCTTTTAACGCAGCCAATAATTAGTCGACAGGTTAACTGTACATAGTGATACTGATTAAGAACAAGTGATTATGAATGTTACAGCAAGTTAGGCCGTTAGGATCATCCTCCAGATGACAAAATTTTTACTACTTTGACTTAAACAGCAGCTGAATTAGACCGGTGCCCATGGAAACTAGCTTTACTTTAGTGAGTTTGCACGAAAAGCATATTCATGGAAGGAATTACAACTGGTTGCGTGGCTCCAATGGTTTCTAACGACAAAACTTGTTGTATCCAGACAAATATCGTGGAAAATTCTAGCTTACACAAATGAGTAAGAGATATTCAACCATACATTCTTGAGATAGAACAAAAGCTGGAGTTTGTTTTTGTTTCGATTGGATAAAAGCACATTGGAAGGCTCATCGGCGTCTAAAGAAGATAAAATTTAGGGTGTTGGCAAAGGCGTTAATTTGACTTAGTAAAACTGGCTGTAATGTTACACGCAAGCTGTTTTTCGTAATTGAGAAAGAATTTACCCAATATGCTGGAACAGTAGACGTGGCGTACCGATGCTGCTTTTATGAGCCTTTGAATAAGCACTGTCTATGGCTACGTCAAGGAATGAAAACAAACAGAGAACGTCTTTTACTATTCGGAGCAACATAGTAACCCTACCAAACTGTTACATGGCTTTCAAGTCGGGGCTTTGTTTGCGCAATGTTGATTTAGTACTACATTTAGCAATACATGGGCCAATACAATGTCACTAGTGGTACATAATACCGGCATGAATGAATTGGTGGAAGCGACAGCAGCAGTAAAGGTCATCAAAGGTTACGTTGATTGAGGAAAAGAAAGCGAATGTCGGAGGTTGTATAGAAATGACAATTTGTTCCTCAGCTCACTGATTTNGCAGTAAAGGTCATCAAAGGTTACGTTGATTGAGGAAAAGAAAGCGAATGTCGGAGGTTGTATAGAAATGACAATTTGTTCCTCAGCTCACTGATTTACTTTGCAGACTTAAAACGGTACTTTGAGCAATCGCCGTATTCCAAGAACGTGGCACTGGATGCGCAGACGGAGCTTCGATGCATACCTCCTGACGGTGTTCCGCAAAGTGTAATAACATGGATTCGTGATGGAATACCGATTGATCCGAAACGTGACTCGAATTACATTGTGTCTTCTGAAGGCCACCTATTAATCGCTCAAACTCGACTCTCAGACATGGGGAATTACAGCTGCGTGGCAGAAAATATTGCGAGCCGTCGTGTCAGCGAACCCGCTCTGCTCACAGTTTATGGTAAGTGGCTCACAGGACGTGAAGCTTGATTGAAGTTCATCGTGTCATTAGTGCAAGCGTCATCGTATAGATTTGAGGACAAAGAAGTTTAATTTCTCATGGGTGCTTGCGAAAGCTCTCGTGGGTAAATCTCGGATGTATGTGAATCCAGCCCGCTCTTCGTCGCATAGATTTTGGACTGGAGGCGGGACTGGATGAAGAACGCTTGGAAGGATCTCAAGGAAGACTTATGTGCTCCTTGATATGTAGCTGAGTGAAGGAAAAAGTTGGGAGGAATTACGCGTAGGTTTTAATTAGATTTGATATCGATTACATTACCGAATTAAAAAGAGAGGCTCTGACACAAAGACAGAGCAGAGATCAGAGAGAGAGAAGTGCACGGCTGAGGAAGAAGAGCAAAAGTCGAAATTCTATTTACAGATGGCCTGAAGCTTGGGCAGACAATGTGCATCGTAATGTGAAATGCAAGAAAGTGTGCATGGAGAGGAGGGAGAAGATGGATGCTGAGATGGGAGCGTAGCGATTTTCCGTGGCACATTCCGGCCAGGAAAGTGCGGAAGATACCCTGTGTTATTTTCTTTTGTGACGAGGGAGAACTCAGGGGGATTGCTTTTCATGTAAAATGTATCAGATGTGAATAGAAAGGCGATTTTAAAGAGGGCATAAATTACCCGTTTGAACTTAAGGCTTCGTAGAATACAGTTTACTGGATTCTTAGGCAGCCATTTCAGACACATTCTCTCCTGTCCGTTATCCCGTATGCATGTGATTGTTAGCTAAATAAAACGTTGTAAAGCGAACTTGATCCCATGTTAGTTCATTTCATGTGTACGTGCTCCGAAGCTTAGGCAATCGTTTACTCGGCCTACATGTACTTATCTCAACATGGATTTAGCTTTCTCTGACTCAGAGCGGGGTACGTTCACATGTAGCTCAGCCGGCGAAAGAAGATCGAGCAAGAGTGAGAGTGTACGATTTCCCGGATCTCTCTGTAGGTTTTATATCGCACTGTTTCTGTCTGACGTAAAAGCTGGAAGCGTTTCATCCCGCGAAAGGTATTGGTGAAAAGGTTATTGAAAAATTCTTTCGTATACTTTTCTCCATTACTTTGTAGAGGTTTCCGGACAGGACGAGGAATTTTTTTACTGGAGGAAAAATCCTAGGGATTCTCAAAGCATTCATTCTACTTAAAGTTCACGCAAGGCTCAATTTTATTACGCAAAATTCTGCTACTTTTATTTGCTCATTTCGAGAAGGCATACGGGAGAACGGTTCTACGATTCTCGCCTGACGTAAGTGTAAATCCTATAAAGCTTAGGCCGACACTTACCCACGAGCGTGGCAAACCTGCTGATTCGCATTAGATTCTTTCTACTCTACGAAAGGAATCAGCTTAAATGAATGCTAAACTGGCTTCAGCTTGGATGATATGACGTGCTTTTTTATTTCAGTTAACGGTGACTGGTCCCCATGGTCGCCTTGGGTGCAAGGCTCAATTTTATTACGCAAAATTCTGCTACTTTTATTTGCTCATTTCGAGAAGGCATACGGGAGAGCGGTTCTACAATTCTCGCCTGACGCAAGTGTAAATCCTATAAAGCTTAGGCCAGCACTTACCCATGAGCGTGGCAAAGCTGCTGATTCGCATTAGATTCTTTCTATTCGACGAAGGGAATCAGCTTAAATGAATGCTAAACTGGCTTCAGCTTGGATGATATGACGTGCTTTTTTATTTCAGTTAACGGTGACTGGTCCCCATGGTCGCCTTGGGGCGAGTGCCAAGGCACTTGTGGTAGGGGTGTTCAAAAACGCACACGGAAATGTAACAGCCCCGCGCCCCTCAATGGCGGCAGACCTTGTGCGGGATCCTCGTTTCAAAAACAAGATTGCATCTTGCCGTGCCCACGTGAGTGTTTCTCTTTTGTTATCTTGCGCTATCTCTTTGTAATGGAAATATCCTGTTTATTGCAACATGAAAGTCAGTGCTGCGACAAGTATCAGTCATTGAACTGAAACCTTTCGCCATGGTGTGTGGCA
>VRMD01003712.1:0-10422 GCA_009872375.1 Sminthurides bifidus | reverse complement strand
AAGAAGCTGGCTACTGCCTCGTTCGCCATTTTGTTTAGCAAGGTCAAATTGCGCATCATCTGAATGCGCATGCCTGCCTTGACGCCATCGTCTTTCCGGAAATCGTTTCGGCTAAATAATTTACAACACAGCTGTTCAAGGCATGTGGTTGGAAATTAATTAGCTCCTAGTAGGTCATTATAGTTAAGGACTTAGGTTAGCCTACACCGCTACGTGAAGGTTGTTTTACTTAACCAAGTGCATCAAAATGAAAATTCAATAGGTTGGGACTCATTGTGCACTTACACGACGCTGTTAATGCAATATTTGCTGAAGTAGACGAAACCAATGGCCATGACCGCCATGTGGTTGAGGTACAGGACGGTGGCAGTGATCAGAAACGTTTGCCAGAGACACATGACAATGTACGATATCGTGTACGGCTTCCATTTTTCCGGCAAGAGGTAGAAAATGTGAGCCGTGTTGTTGGGCTTGATCATGAAGAAAATAGCCAGAATGACTCCAGCAAAGTACGCAATGCATACTACGGTGCCAACGAAGGACAAGGTTCCGAAGCTCTTTTTCCACTTCCAGGCGTCTTTGCAACCGTTTCCTGAAACACAAATGCCCACCGACCCTACTAATTTAAGCACTACTTGCTATTGTTTAGTTAAAAAGCCCTGGGGCACGGTAATGAGTCAAATTACTTCTGTCGTAAACAGATAAACCAAAAAGTCAATTGTATACTCAGCGAAGGACTTACTCATAAAGTACCGGGTACTATGCTCAATCCAGTTCCAGCCTTGCACAAGCAGTTTTGCTGTTCATCCAGAACGTGGTCGTCATTATGGAGGAAAGGAGCGTCATGTCGAAGTAGAAGACGACTGAGATGGTACGACGTGAGAATCCGTCTTTGGGAAAAAATCTTATCATTTGAAGGATTTCGAAAGCGCAGTAAAAGTACAGTCCATACAAGGCCAGCAGGTTGATGACGACATGAGTGCGGGTGTAGTGAGGTGTGAGCTGAACCCGGAAGCCGTATTCGTCTTCGACAATTTCCGGTTTTTTGATAGGGTAAAAATGTAAGTAATGACCGACGGTGCTGTTAAACTTGACTATTTTGTTGAAGGTGGTGTCGCTGAAAATAGTGTTCCACAAACGTGAAATGAAATTCCCTCGGGGTTTTAGCCGAAGGGGGCGAAGGCGCTTCGGTTTCATATTTCGTAGATTTCATAGATCTTGCGACGGCAAAAAGTTAGTCTGACTATCAGAATATAGAATTTTTGCTCCAATTAATTGTTTGCTGGATTTTACATGTTCATGATTTACTTGATGTTCTCAGTACACGACTTCATATACAATTGAGACGCGAGTCCTGGCAGCTCCAGGTTTAGTAAGGTCTGTCCTCTCGCCTTGGTGCACGAACCTTGTCCACAATTTTTCGAACATTCTACTAACAAAAGTGTACCATAGCCCTGCAGACCAGACTACCTCATGCATTTTTTCATTAAATATGGCAAAATATTTAAACTTTAGAGAGATTAATAGCTTGAGCCTATAGCTTTAGAAGCCCAAGCTAATCCAGGGAGCCATTCATTTCCACAGGTTAGCACCCACTACAGCACCTTAATCCAAGTCCTTTTTTCACGTTGGATTTGCAAGGACAGGCGTTCTTTCATCTCATTAAGTACCTCGCTCGGTCTTTTGGCACTAAATTCCTTTCTAACTAGTTCTTAGATTGGATTTTGTGATACCAGACTATAAAACCAAGGTACTTTGAGCAGGTAATGGTTCATTAATTGAGACAGAGGATCGTTGGGCTGGTACCTATTACATTGCATTAGCGATTTTAACTTGATTAATCCAGCATTGCGGTTTCAAAAAATATGGTACCCAAAGTATTGGGACAAGGCGATGAACATATTTAAGTTCAAAAACTGCAGTTTTTCTATTTTGCAAAATGTAGTATCTTTTAATATTAGACGATTAGTGCAGATGTTCTCAAAATTTGGAGACGAACCATAAGAAGGAAATTTGAACTGGCTACGTTATTACTTGAAACTCTAAACAGCAACCGGGTACAACATGCAAATACTCCCACTGCTGGGAATAAGGAAGCAATTAATTATATGACATGCGACAACTTGTTCTTCTCCTTCACAACATTCCCCACGGTTGGGTTACGTATTCACGATCAATTTCATTTCAAAGCTTTCTTAGGTAACCAAGTTTATACTATACGTCGCCATATTTTCATATTACTTGCAGCTATAAGTCACCCTTCATGCAGAAAGCAGAGAGGAAACCATAGCTTCAAATGGCTTGCCTCTAGTTGTTGTCTTACCCACGGAAGAAGAAGTTAGAGCAGCAGGTGTTTTACGGTTGAAATGTGTCTCAGAGTGGAAAGTGAAAAAAGAAAAAACTCCTTCCAAGTTTTTACCTCATTGTACTTTGACTCCTTCAGATGAGCTGACCATCAAACACTTACTATTGTACCAAAAACTGAAAATAAGTTAAAACCCGGAAGCTTCGATTTCCAATCCTGTGCCACAGATTAACTCTGATTGCTTTTCAGAATGCGATTGTTACAGATTGCTTTTCAGAATGCGATTGTTACAGACTACGATCTGGATCTCGTTTATCATCACTTTTGCTGCTGCAGAAATGGACTTTGACGAAGTTCTTTTCCCTATTCTGACAAAGTGTGTTATTCGCATTGTATCTCACAACTGTGTAAAAAACGAAGCATTCCATCCTTTTTCCAACAACGCAATTCACCAAGACCTCCAGGAAGCAGCGGTCAAGCGGCTCAGCTCCCGAGGACTGCCATATCAGTTCACGGTCCTGCCGTGCAACGTGCCTTACGGAGATCTCCACACGGAACTCCTTCGAGATCAATCGCAGGGACGGTGTCAAACGATCCTATGGTTTCTACAGCCATTGCGTACTGAAGGCAACAGCCATATTGACAGCCGATTCAGCTGGCTGAGCTGGTCTCTGCACTCGAGCCGGGACTTCGTACTGCTACTGTTTCCAGAAACAATGCAATCAACACCCACAATGATCCTAGGCATAGACTACCATCCGCAGTGGCAGCCCGAAAATCTACTGCTAGTACCACTCAGGCCTGATTCCCTAAACGTGCTATTTGTAGGCGTGGTCCACCTTCACTGCAACGAGAAGGGTGGTGCTTGCATCGACCTGGTGAAATTTCCTTTCTACTTGCAAACAGCAGAGGGGAAATTCGACAGTCGAAATGTACTGGAGGGCCTTAGCCCCACGGTCAGCTTATTCAATGTATTTTCCAAGGAATCAGAATGGAATGCCGTTGATGGTGCACGTACCATCTTTTATAAAAGATAGTATCTTTGAATTCCTCCTGGACATGGCGCGACGAGTAGGTCTACGCGAAATTCTAATTGGTGGAAAGCCAGTGTATCATCGCACGGAGTATGTTCGGAGCCATCCCTTATTCCATCATGCAATGAGGGAGGACACTTACAGCTATTACAAACTCGTGACCATTGTAGAGATTTACGAGGACCTTTACAATCTGTCAGTGAAACGGTTCCAATCGCCCGCTGGGGGGTTTCAAGGTCCGCTGCCTTTCCCTGTGGTGGATAAAACTTACGCCATGATGAAGGAAGGATATAACAGTGGCCGCCATTTTGTAAACAGCAACCACTTTCGGATGGGATGCGTGACTAAGTTTTCTTATCAGTTAAATTTGTTTTCCCTGTTTAACCCGTTGGACAAGTGGATATGGGGTTTTGCGTTGATTTCGTACCTGGTACTTGCAGTGGTGTTGCTTCGATATTCTCAGTCACCTTTTTTCACCCTGCTTGCTCCAATTTTCTTCCAGGCCTCGGGATTGAAAGTAAAAAGGTTTGCCTACTTGGTCTTGGTTTGGACCTTTTTCTGCTTGCTGATAAACAACTTGTACGCTAGCATGATTGGAAGTTTTCTCATAGTTCCCCCTCGTATCCATCATGCAAATGACTTCAAGGAGTTGCACGATAGCGGATACAAGCTCATTTTAATGAACACATCTTTGCCTAGAGGGATCAAAGCGACAGCAAATATGAGCGCCTACTACAAATTTATCACGGGAGAAGGCTTGGACTCAAACTCGACACGCCTTCGTCGAAAGTTAAAATACTTGAATAAAATGCTGGAGGAAGTCGTAACTGTACCAGGAGCTGGTATTGGTAAAGCTGATTTGCTAGACGACTTGGTGAAACATGGTAAAGGCTGTAAGCTTGAACCAAGTATGCATGAAGGGGACTTCGGCTCTTTAATTTCGGCTGTAAATCCTGAATTCACAGGCTTTTTTGTTAGGGAAGAGGTGGGTCAGAGTTTTGAAACCTGGTTATTTCTCGGTCCTTATCGCGCAGTCTTTTCAAGGATTTTCAGTTCCGCCTTTGCTACAGGATTGACACAGCTTCACGATTCAGGAGAACTTTTTGTGCTGAAATTAGCACAGAAACAAATAATCGAAATGATAAAGCGTAGAAGCAATCCTTTTAGCCTTCAAGGTCTATTCTTTTCCGTGGATCATGACGAGAGTCCCTACCTCTTTTCCTTCAAGTATGAGCAAAGCAGGTTGATCTTCTACTTTTGGTCCGGACTTGTTGCCATGGTTCTGGTTCTGTTTCTGGTGGCGAATCGGACAACATTGATGAAAGCATACAGCAAGTACATATTGAGGAAAATCCCTGTGGACGACATCCCCGCACAACTTCAGCTGGGGCAAACTCATAATGAGCAAGAGGTAGCAAGGCCTAACGGGATCAAACCCGCGTGGTAGTTAATAATGCTAACTTTTGTGAGAACATTGGGTTTGAAATTCTTCTGGTATGCTTTATAATTGTTCCAATTCTCAAAATTTCTTGTTAATACCTCCACTCACTAACGCTTTGAAGATAGGAGAAAGATTCTGTCATGAACTAGACATTCAAATATGCGATTCCTCTTTGTGGTCGACAATCTAATTAATTGAAAACTGGGAACATTAGAACGTGCGACACGCCAACATGTTACGTACGGCAACGGAACTTTCTCCTCGCCAAGATCTTGCAACAACTTCACTACTGTAGAGACAAATCCCTGTGCTGTGTTTGTATTTGTAGTACATTGGTACAGAAAAAAGTAATAAAAGAATAAACAAAACCTCTCCGCTTATTCATTCCAACACATCGTCCAGATAAGAACTCAGGCTAGTTTCCTTCCTTTGCCACCTGCCCCAATTCCCTACGGATGGGTTTGCATGATCACTTGAATGCCATTGCTTTTCGAGCAAACATGGATGAGGCTATGCAGATTGAAATGTCTGGCAGTTACTTGTTGTTGTTTTGCCTGAGAAAAAAAGTTTGGTTTGAGAGCCAGTCGCTCGTTGATAGCCATACGATTGCTTTCATGTTGCCCTGCAAGTACAGGATGAAATGGTAACCTCTAAAACTGTTTGTAGTTAAAATGCAGTTACTAGAATCTGCAATCTGGCTCGCGATTATCACCTCCGTTGCCAAGGCAATGGACTTTGACGAAGCCCTTCTCCCTATTCTGACCCAGTGCAGCATTCACATCATCTCTCACCGCTGTGACGGCAAGGATAATTTGGACCCTATCACCATGAACAAAATCGACCTAGAGCTTGAGGAGGCTGCGTTCAGCAAGTTCAGCGTTCGAGGTTTGCCGTATCGGTTCACGGTCCTGCCCTGCAACACCACATTTGAAGACCGGTACTTTCAAATCAACCAAAAGCGTGAAAAATGTCAAACATCAATATGGTTTCTACGATCCTTTCGCAATGAAACAAACAACTACATTGACAGTCGCTTCAGCTGGTTTAGCTTGACGTCTCAAACAATTGCGGACTTTGTACTATTGATTTTTCGTGAATCCTCCAAGGATTCAAAACCTACTTTCATTCACGGTTTGGACTACCATCCGCAATACCAGCCTGAAAACCTGCTCCTTGTGGCCCTGAAGCCGGATTCACTAAGTGTTCTATCCATTCAAGTCATTCATCTTCATTGCGACGAAAAAGGAGCTACTTGCAGTGACGTGATCACATTCCCGTCTATATTGTATTCAGGAACAGAATCGCTGGACAGCAAACAGTACTTTCGCAAGTTGGCTCCACGGTCAACTTACTCCATTTATTCACCACGTAACCTTAACCGAATGCCACTTTTGATTCCCGCCACCTTAATATCAGCCGAACAATTTCAGTTCCTACTGACGATGGCAAGACGGGTGGGGTTGCGCGAAATACTAGTGGGCGTTGAACCAAAATTTTATCGCGACAACACAATTAAAAGTCATAGCTTGTTCCAATGGGGTATCAAACAACACAATTCTTTCCACTATAGATTTCTCACTGTTGTTGAACTGTATGATGACCTTTTCAACTTATCCGTTAGCCCGCTTGTAACACCTTTTTATAGATTTCCCGGACCTCGGTTCCCTTTGGCGGAAATGAAAGAATTTTTGAATCAAGACATGTATCTTGACAACCAAATAATCATCCGAAGTTTTCACAGCCAAATAGCGTGTGTCACCAAGTCCTTTAATTACCTTAATGTGTCCTCCATTTTGAATCCCTTGGACCAGTGGATTTGGGCCGCCATGTTTTGCTCCTACTTAGTACTTGGAGCAGTGTTTCTGAGATATGCTCGGTCACCTTTCTTCCTTCTCCTGGCTCCAGTCTTTGCTCAGACGTCGGGGATACGAGTGAAGCGATTTTCTTATTTATTGCTCATGTGGACCCTCTTTTGCTTACTTTTGAGCAACTTATACGCTAGCATGATAGGAAGTTTTCTCGTAGTACCCCCACCGGAAAAATCTGTCAATGATTTCGAACAGTGTTTACAAAAGTGGGTACAAACTCATTCTGTCGGTGCCGCAAGAACTGAATCTTAGTAGCATCAGGATGCGGTTTATCAATTATGTTACCGGTGGGCTGGATATGGACTCTGAGTACGTTCTTAAAAGATACAAGTACTTTCTCAAGTTGTACGAGGAGCTGGAAATCAAACGGGACACTTTCGTAATGGATCACCTGACAGAACAGGAAAGAGGTTGCACTCTGGATTTTCGATTTTCTGAGGAGGAGTTCAGCCACATGGTGGCAAACACATATCCTGGCTACACAGGCTTTGTAGTCAAGGAGCCAGTAGGCCAGCTCTTTCGGAATTGGATGCTTGCCGGACCGTATCGCGGGGTCTTGACAAGAGGTCTCAGTTGGTTTTTCGCGGCGGGAATTACACAAGTTTTCGATTCCGGCCAAGATCTTGCGACGTTGACCATACGGAAACACTTGTTCGGACGTACAAGGCGGAAAAACAACCCGTACTATTTAGAAGGGGTGTTCTTTTCCGTAGGTCATGACGAGAGCCCGTACCTCTTCTCCTTTAAGTTTGAGCCGAGCAGGTTGGTGTTCTACGTTTGGTCAGGGCTTGTTGCTATAGCTTTTGTGTTGTTTCTTCTAACTAATAGAAAAAGGGTCAAGAGTGCCTTTACCAGGCATATTCTGAGGAGGGTCCCTCTCAGTGTACCTGATGTCTGCGCTGAACAACGTGACCCTAAGGTGGAGCCATGTGGTAGTGCCAGTAACCAAGAGTAAGGGATTCCTGCACCCAAATCCGCTTGGCAATAATTGAATTTTAATTTCAGTATGTGGAGTTAAACATTAGCCAGTATGCTTTCCTTGATGAGACACAGCATGATTAATGTAGGTACAGCATTTTTAAATACAAGTCACTTAAGACAACTACATTTCAAAAAGATTTTTACAACACAACAATATTTACACGAAAGGTCCATGACAGCAAACTGGTATGCTGGTTATGAGTAAGAAGCTAAAGTTGCGAGTGTAATGACTGTAAGTAATTCTAAATAGCTTACGATCACGAACCAAAACCACAGTACTGTAAGTGGTACAAGTTCCACGACTAATTAAAGTATCCTACATAGGATCTAATGAGCGAGTTAAATTATTGTAACGAACGATTGCTAGTTAAAGTTAAATCACTAGATTAAGTTTAAAACAAGGGTTCATGAACATATCACTTGTTTAAAAAATTACACTCGAGGCATCACAGGAACAGAAGAGTAGGAGTTAGCGACGTTGGAGGATTCAGCCTCTTCCATGCTTTCATAATACGGAGGAACGAATTCATCGAAGCGAGTCGAAGCTTTGGTCGTCGTTGGTATTGAATTGGCGTCTGGCGTCGGACCGCTGTCCGCGACTTGGTTGCCCATTCGGATGATTTCTTGAGAAGAATATGAGCACGATGAGTAAGTATTTGCACAAATCTCGGCAGATTTTGCCAACTGGCCTATTTTAGCTGCGGCACGGTAAAGGGTTGTGCTGTCCTCTGAGTTGGCTGGCATTAGGACGTTCATTACTCTGGAAGAGAGCCATTGCATATTAGTTAATTTGGCTTTTGATTGAGGAATTGTTTCAGCGTTATTAATCTAGTGAAACCGCCACTTTGTACATACGTGTACAGTCCTGCTATTAAATGAAAGTTGTTAATTGTAATTGCTCGCGCTCTTACGCAATTCGCTTTCATTTGCAAGATTTCAGAGTTCGTGGAGCGAAGTTTAACGCAAAAAATACGCAATTAATTTCCATTGTGCTAATAGTTCTCGTACGTGAGATGCTTATCGGGACTAATTAATATGATGGAGAACTTGGATGGACGATAAGTTATTCAGTGTGAAGTGAAGATTCGTCATGCTGGAGTAGTAAACCCAAAAGTGTTGGACTTTTTGTTTGCCGAGAACAAAAAAAAACCTTGAGAAATATTAACCCGAAATTCAAATCTTTTCTCATTTCTAAGCTTTCTCCCTTAAAAAGACTGCTTAGGCTAAATTCTTTAGCCACAAAGTCTGGTCGACATCATGCATTGAAACAGAGAATGTAAGTGCGTCAAAATTTGCCCATGTACTGTCGAGCATCATAATAAAACTACCTAAATTGTAACCTGTTACAAAAAAATAGCTCTTTCCTTTTCATAAGGCACATAGAAAGTATAGGGAAAGGCCACGGCATACGAGCAACAAAATTACCGCGTAGTAAAGCTGCTATAAGAACTGGTTTCATTTCAAAAATTGACAAAAACGCTTCGTTTTCCTTAATCACCGTTCACTACAGTCCCTCCTCCACGAAACAGCAGCGCAGCGATCTCAAGTTTACAAAGACTATGCCATAAGGACCAACATAACAAAGATGAGTTGATTGAAAGTCCTGCAGCGCAGCGTACATTCAAACTAAAGTGGTTGATGCAGCAGCGTAGCGTACAGTACAATGTACACTGAAGCTCAAACTCAAGTGGTGGGTGCAGCAGCGCAGCGTCATGCATGCAATCCTTCTTTTTAGCAAATAAGCGACTTTGCAGCATGCCTGCCTTCTCTGATCTGATACACATCTTCATCTTTTGAAGGAGGGCAGGGTGGCATGAAGTCATGTAAGAAGCATCATGCCTTGATACTTTTTGGGCACTCCATAACAAATCGTGTGTGCGAAAAAGATGTGCGAGAGCACTGGCCATACTCAAAGGTCGAAGATTTGTGCACATGCAGCGCTGACGCTGTACAAGGCTTGAATGGCACAAGGCTTGAATGCACTCGAGCGTCGCTTACGGCTATTTCCTCAGAGCGTAACTATCGCTTGAAAGAGAGTGTTACGTTTTTTACAGCTAAGCTGTGAGAGGAAAACATTTCCGCAAAATGGTTGAACCAATTAGCTTGTCATTTGCCGTTAACTATGCACATACTAAAAGTGAGAAAATTCTCTTTTTTTTCCTGTAAGTTGTTGTAGGTGTGAACTAGAGAATAGTGCATCGGAATTGCACCTTAGATCATAAGAGATCAACTGTCATTACAAGCTTTCACCACCAGATTTTTTGAGAGAATGGACTTGACATTAGGCCCGTGGTCATGGTGACAAGAAATTTTGCCCTTTTTTATGCCATGTGACTGGCCTGAGGACTAGAATTAAGCAAAAACTGCAACAAAGGTGGTTTTAAATTGACGCACGCAATGTTTTTGCCATAATTGCTTCATGGTGGACACAACACACAAATTTTAGAAGAAACTTAAAACGACAACTTACTTGAAGGTGATAAGAATATTGTTCTCGTAAGTCGTCAGCCTCGCCTTCTCCTCCTCAGTGGCTTTGGTATGAACTTCGCAGACTAGCTTTTGCAAACACTTGTCCTGGTCCAGGACGCTTACAAGATGGAAAAACTTCTTAATATCGTCGGCGATAGTCCTTAATTCCTGCATGCTCCCCAGATTACCGGTCTGTCTCTTACTCCTTTTGTTATTGTCGGGTTCACCCGTTCGTTTATCCAAAATAACGGTAGTGTCAATATGCTCGAATTTCGTTGGCACCGGTGCCTCAGGCCCCACCGGCTTATTTGACACCACACCGTT
>VRMD01003711.1:0-10423 GCA_009872375.1 Sminthurides bifidus | reverse complement strand
TATCGTCCATTATGCCCGCTAAAGTAAGTTTGATCTGATTTTCATGATCCTGATTAGTACTGCTCCTGCAATAATTTTGCAGCCTTGGTCATGAATTTTGACATTCGGAGTTGCTGAGAAAGTGTTTCAGATCACAAGTCGAAATTTCGAGAAGGTACCAAGCTCATGTAAATATTTGTTTGCAGGTTGGAGATGCACTCCCCAATGTGGACCTTTTCGAAGGCAATCCTGGAGGAAAGGTCAACTTGAATGAACTAGGAGCTGGGAAAAAGATCTTGATTTTCGGCGTGCCTGGAGCTTTCACCCCTGGGTGTTCAAAGGTGAGACGAAAAGACAAGAAATTATTATATAAGCATCTTTGAATCTTTCAAATTAAAGGAGTTATGAGGTATTACATGATCTTGAGTTGACATTCATTTATGCCGTTTCTTATAGACTCATCTACCAGGTTATTTGAGCTCAGCGGATGAGATCAAAGGCAAAGGAGTTGCTGAAATCGTCTGTGTAGCTGTCAACGATCCGTTTGTTATGGCTGCATGGGGAGAAGCTAACAATGCTGGAGGAAAGGTGAGCTTTGCTTCTTGAATTTGAAAACAGCATTTATGGTGTGAATTGGAACACATTAACCAATAAGTATAGAGATTTTGAAGCTAACTGAAAGACTATTGGAAATACTAACAGGTTCGAATGCTGGCTGACACTACTGCAGCCCTTACTAAAGCCTTAGATGTCGCCATCGACTTGTCCGATAAACTTGGCAGCGTTCGCTGCAAGCGCTTTGCTCTCCTAGCAGACAATAATGTCATCAAGGCTATTGATGTGGAACCCGATGGTACCGGTCTCACTTGCTCTTTGAGCAACAACTTCATTAAAAATTTGTAATCGCAGATTGCAGACGTCAATGAAGTCATAGTGCATGTAATTTACGTCTCAGTTCCTCTTGTACTGGATTATTGCCATAGTCGTGGTGTTGTAACGAGATTCCAATTTTTCTTTCTGTCTGTGAGCAAACTCTTGCCACTCAATTGTAGCATTTGCTACAGTTTCAGTTAACTTTAATAAACTATCATCTGGATTCTGTTAACGTAAATATCAATCAAGTTAAAAACTAGAGTGATTCATTGACTGCCGGTGTCGACATCTTTCAGAATCTGTCATGTAAGTCCTAGGTACCAGGTGATAAGAGTGTGTCGGTCAGGAAATCATGCCCATGAGTCAGACGTGCAGACGTTGAAGAACTGCTGCAGGATGAGAATTCTGGGAAAAATTGTTGTACACAGGTAAATGAAGTAATTTGTAACGGTTTTATAAATAGGCTACAAATTTTAATACTGCGGTTGACAAAATTTATTAATCTGGCGGTTTAGATACTTATTTCAAACTATTTGGTGACTCAAAATCAAGCATAATTTTTACATTCCCGTGTGAAAGAAGTGGATTTTCAGTCGTGTACCGTTTAGTCACTTTTAACAATTCACTACAAATGTATCGTTATTCTCATTACGTCTTTCAAAGCAACTAAAGCACGTAAGATTCTTTCTTAAATTCAGTGTTGGTTGCAATGCAGAATTTGCTACAGTGAGGGCAAGGCTTTAAATATGCGTGGGTGGAACTTTTGGACGGGAATGTAGGTGTCGTTAAAATTACGTAATGCAATTGTCCACCTAATCAGAATTAAATGGGCTCCTTTGTTGTTTCAGTTGAAGCTTCGATGATGAAAAAGGCTGTTAACAAGAGACCATCCCTCTGGTTCAGAATAGTAAAAGTAGGCTTAGCGGCTGAACTCCTTGCATTTGTCGGATCTTACACTGTCTGGTATCGTATGAATAGTGACCGAGGTAAGAGCTAGAACACCTGGAGACTTCGCTTTTGTTCAGTCAACCATCTTTCATGCAGTAAATATGTTTTCAGATATATATTTCACATCTGTTTGTCATATTCAACAGAATTTCGGTGGAAAATGAACAAAAACTTCCCTACCATCTTGGAGGGCTACTACCAGATTGGCGAGCGTATCGGCAATGACAACTCTATCCGCAAAGCTGATTATGAAATGTGGAAATTCACAAAAAAGTGGGAGCCAAAGGTGTAACCTGCAGTTTAGTGCATAGTTTCGTCTATAAGATCCACAGTAGTGTGCAGTATATTCTTGAAAGTGACATCAACATGGGTGACACGGTAGAAAGTGATGCAAAACTCAGTGATTTAGCCCATGAGTTTGTGTCTAGTTTCACTGTGAAGAAGGATTTAGTGCAAATTAGGATTGATAATTTAACAAAATCTAATAATGTAGCAGAGGAAATTTCCCAGATTTCAAAGGAGATTCAGAAGTTAAGCAAGAGTCTGCACGATGTGATTATTTTCCTCCCATCCTATTCCATTAAGGTAAGGTTTGTTTTAGGTAACAAGCGTGATGCTGCTTATGTGTTCAGCTTTTTTTAAGAAAAATTAATGTTTCTTTCAACTGCTTGTAGTTGAAGCCCTCCAGTTGTATTGGGAATTCATTTGAATTGTTGTTTTTTTTACAGAAGCGTCAAGAAGATATCCGTGTCCTTGAAAGTCGACTTCTTGAACAAGAAAATATCCTAATTCCAAAGAAGAAGTTCGGGTTTAGACAGAAGTTTACAAATGGTAAACCAAAATCTATTAATGCGGAACCTCAAGTGATCCCAGTTGAAACTAAACGAAACGGAGACAATCTCGAACCACCTCAAGTACGTGGCCGATCAACGCAGTGCAGTTCCAAATGTTACAATTCGATTCAAATAGAATTACCTTCAGTGATATATTTATTTTTGCAGGTTGACTCGAACTTCTTTACCATTGAGAGCGAAACCAGTGATTTAGTTTGTAAAGGAGAAGAAAAGCTCAACGGTAACGACGTACTTGTGAGAAATTTGGAGGGAAAAGTGATCAGACTTGACGGCACCCCATCGACGCTAAGGATTGCAAATCTTAAAAATTGTATTTTAGCATGTAAGTTTGCTTCCGAATCCGAATCTCTTCATCATATTGATTTGAAAATGTTTATAACTTAACCCACTTTTATTTTGTTAAACAGGCGGTCCGGTCCATACATCCGTTTTTATAGAGAACTGCAGCGGTTGTAAATTTTATCTATGCTGCCATCAACTTCGAACGCACTCCTCTCACCGAACTGATATCTATCTTAATGTTCGGGCGAGAGCTATAATTGAAGATTGTACAGAAGTTCGATTTGGGCCTTACAATTATGAACATAGCAAAATGAATGAGTGGCTTAAAAATGTTGATATTGTTGCTAATCTAGAGAGGTAAGTGGCTCACTTAATCCTATTGTCGTGATTGTCTCGCGAGTACCCAAGGCGTATTCGCATTAAGTATAGAAACAAGATACATTGTCTCCTTTTCTTGTACTACAGGTTCGACTGCGTAGATGACTTTAACTGGCTGTCAAGCACAAAATCGCCTAATTGGAGTATCATACCCGAACAGGATCGTCAATCCTTCAGTGACTGCAACTTATAGCGCTGTTACTAAGCAATTTCATCATGAGTTTTTCCCGACACCCCATTTTTCTTTTCGAATCAGCCATAATTAGCAGGAACAGCTATGCAGCCGCCTTCTTGATGTGTCGTAGTATGGTATTCAAAATGCTTGATGCTACACGTGACCAAAAATAGTTCTTTCTTTCAGTTTATGAAAAATTTTAAATAAAAAGTGGGCTTGAAAGATGAAGGATGTCAATGATTTTTTTATTACGATTACGACGCATTTGTTAACACTTTCTTATGTATACATTATATTAACGTCTTACAAAGATTTATTTACAATCTCCTAAGAATAATACTTTTACATAATATGAGACTTACAATCTATGAATCATGTATTGAACAAAACACAGTTGTGGAAGATCTTAGATTTATTGACAGGTTAACAAGGTTATAAGTGTGGCAATTTTGTACACGGCGATTTAATAAGCAGATATCACCAGCGCACACAATTCTAATGAACAGGTCATGTTTCTAACAACATTATAGTTAAGCTTTAGACGGTTTTTGAGGAAGATGGGGAGGTAGTGGTGGTGGTGTATTTGGATCGTAAATAACAGGTGGAGCCGGTACCGGCTTAGACTTTGGTGGAAGCGATAACTGTTTCGAGGCCAGTTTCGGATGAGCATGAGCAGTAGGACGTATCTTCGGCTTCGGTTTCGTTTGCGTTAGTAAAGCACCATCACTGCACAGGGCTCGCAAAAGAGGGAGCTCCAACGCCTGGCATTTAGCCCTTAAGGACGCAAGATCTAATTCACTGGGCGAGACCTAAAAACAAAAAAACGGTAACATTAGAGAAATTTTGAAACAGGGTAGTGTAAGGGAATGCGGATACATTAAGAACTCGTAAAGGGACCAGAAGAGAACCGGTAGCTATTTAATTTATATCATGATAAACAAATCTTTAGTGGCTTAACATTAGAGAAATTTTGAAACAGGGTAGTGTAAGGGAATGCGGATACATTAAGAACTCGTAAAGGGACCAGAAGAGAACCGGTAGCTATTTAATTTATATCATGATAAACAAATCAAATTTAGTGGCCGTTACAAAAGAACGAAAGGCACGCTATTTGTGGACGTGGACTAGTGCCTACGTTATTCTTTATTATCTAGAGTAGTTAGGCAAAGTAATCAGTACTCAGAACAGGTCCTCTCGAAAATCAGTCAGAAATTTCAAGTTGAAAGATCATTCAGAAATCATCGGGTTCCCTTCATGGCAGCTATCTAAATGACAAAAGGTAATCAGCTTACCTTTTTAGCTTTGTTGCCATCGTACGGTGGCGGTGGAGGTTTCATCGGGTTCCCTTCATGACAGCTATCTAAATGACAAAAGGTAATCAGCTTACCTTTTTAGCTTTGTTGCCATCGTACGGTGGCGGTGGAGGTAGATTGAAGATGGCTTGCAGCTTTTGCTCTGTCTCCTGCTTTACAGCGTATACTTGATCGTACAGCGACTCATCGGATCGGGCCAAATTCAACCTCTCGGTTACAGCTCCGTTGGAATTTGGTACAGCGTTCTTAACGTGACTCTGAACTGCTTTACGCATCTCATTCTCGATAATGATTTTGTTCCCAGTCTTGTTATTGTAAGGTGGCAGTGGTGGTGCGGATTGAGTGGAACATGGATAGTAAATTTGAGCGGACGAAACATTACTAGCTAAGCTTTGAGTTGATAAAAACTTCTGAAGGTTTTCAGCGTTTAAATTGGAACTACCGTTGACATCTCCATTGTTTGCCGAATAGAAACCCCCGTAATGCGAACTACTGCACTGAGATTGGTTCGAAGTCACGTTGTAAATACTGCCGTAAGAGTTGTATGCCCACGAGGGTGGAGAGGTCGGTCCGTAGGTAGAATTTGAGTTGGCACTAATGTTAAGCCCGTTCTCACTTTTTGGAGTACCGTTGATCTGACCCTGGCTGGCTGACACTGCCGCCGTATTGGACTTTGCAGGCCTCGGAGGTTTATAACTTGGGTCTCTCATGGCTGCACTGCTAAGATTACCCGCACTGGCACTAGTTGTCCCGCCGCCTGTCGCAGATGAATACGGTGGCGGAGGTGGTAGATACGGCGGTGGGATTTCATTCAAACCGTAGTTACTAACAGCGGTTGGCAGCGTAGTGTAGCTAAGGCTCTTGGATTCATAATACTCTTGCTGACTAACCCGTGGATCCTTCGGTGGGAAGATGACATAGTCCATGTCAGAGTACAGTTGTGCTTTGAATTGCTGAATTTGTGAGCTGGTGAGCTGATTCGTATACACGGTGGTGAACCTGGGATTTTGAGCCTGCTGGGTGCAGTTACCAGTACAGTTTACAGCCGAAGTGGATGCAGACATATTGGTCGCGGACTGCTGTAAATGAAGTGGATTATTAGTCAGCGGCAGCGTATTTCCATTAAGCGTCGCGCTCTGTGGCAGGGGTGGTAACGGCGCTGCTGAATGCAGGTTTCCTGCCTGGCTGTGGTACACTGCGCTCGGCCGACCTGTGGTGGAATTTGAGTGTTGCATGGACAAAATTGCGTTTCCGGCGGGCTGGACTATCGGTGACCTGGATAATGGCTTAAGATTTTGAAGACCGATGAGAAAATTATTTAAATTGTTGGGAACACTTCCAGTCCGACTGCTCATTGGCTTTGAGTGCGGGAGCTGCCCTGCATTTTTTCTATGCTTCATAGCTGAAGCATGAACATCAATGTAATTGTTGGATTTCATGACAACGTTAGAGCTTGGCTTGGGTGCGGTGGGATATGGCGGTGGCGTGAGACAAGGAATGGACACTGTTGTGGGTCCTTGTCGCAATGCTTGCTGTGCTGGTTCCTCCGTGGCCACCGTGTCGTAGATGTTATCCACACTCTGGGAATGCTGGAGCATCGAAAAGGGAGCGTAATTTCTAGGGTTTCCAAGGGATTTCGAACTGTAAATTCCTCCTGTGCTATTACCGACTGAGTTATGAGCATGATTGCAGTTATTAGTAGCTTGCGAGCTTCTGAATAAAATCTGTGCCTGACTTGGGATTCCAAGCGGGGCTGGCGTCGCGTAAGCAGTTTGTACCAATATCTGCGGCTTCGTGGCAATAAATCTGGCATCGATGCAGGCCGCACTGCTCTTGCCCTTTGGTACATTGGCGCTCACGTGCCGCTTAAGTGGTTTTGGTGGTGGCTCGGGCCTTGTTTCCAACTCTGCATGCAGCTTATGGAGAGCAGTCGTTGATTTCGACGATAATTTTGACAGAGGAGAAAGAGAGGGCTGCGATAAAGGCACTGCTGATGAACAGCAATCAGCGTTACTCTTACAACAAGCTTGCAAAGGAGCCTCCAGTTTGTGCCTTCGTGGCAATGTGTTCAAGTTTACTGCAGGAGGTATGTCGCCACTTTGAGGCACCACTTTTGAAAGGTCTGTGACACTTTTGCACGATAACGAGTTTGAACTCTTGGATGTGGTCATTCCCGCAGAATTAGATCCACTCACTTGTTTGTTGACACAACATAAGGGCTTATTACTACTACTAATACTATTACAACAACTATTTGTGCTAGAAGTCTTATTAGACGAGCTTTTTGTCACCAGTCTCCATAATTTTGAGGTAGGTTTCTTTGGCAAGGGGCGGGGAAAGAGGGGCGGGAGTTGAACGTAATCCGAGTCTGTGTCAAAGTTATCACTCACAGTTCTGCCGTTGGGGTACTTGCCCTGCTGTAACTTTTCACCAAATTCCACATAATCATTCTGCAACTGAGAGTTGTAGTGCTGATGAAGGTGGTGATGATGATGATGATGAGGATAGTGCTGATGTTTATTATGCTTTGAATTCTTCTTGTTATTCAGGGCAACTTTCTTACCGACACTTTTCACACTGCCCGGTAGCCAACTGGTAGAACCGGATTTTGTTGATTCTGATGAGGTGGTAGTATGACCTACCCGGGTTTTCAAGCACTTGAGTGATGCCATCTTCGGAGTTATGAGTGCGTTGCTTTCTTTGGTGATAATATGACCGAGTTTCTTGTTGGACTTTTGTCCGGGTTCTAACTCATCCTTATTGCTAGTAATTATTTTCGCACTAGATTCGTTCACTCCTGGAAAGGGAGGCTCGTCAATTGTTGCAGATTGTTCCACCTGCTCTGCTAACAGGTCACAACACTGAGGACAGCAACAGGAATCACACAAGTCACCAGAACTTTGAAGAGAAGTTAGATTCTCGGCAGACAGGATCCGCCGACCCGCACTCACTGAGACGGGGAGAGGGACTGTCGTATCTGAGGAATTTCGTCCGGGGTTGTTGTTATTGTTGGTGCTGTTATTACTATTACTGCGACCGGTCTTTGTGTCTGGGTTGTTGGTATTTGTGTGGACGAATTCCTGAGTGGATTTAGGGGAAACAGCTGAAGGGATTTTTTTATTCTCTGCATGCCTATCCATTGCCTCCTGCTGCTTCCCTAGTTTCTTTTGTCCAGCAGCAAGAGAAACTCCAGCAGCAGCAGCACCACCACCACCAGTTGTTGAGCCTTCGAGGCCGTTGTTATTTCTGGTCAAAAGTTTAAAATACTGTCTATCATCAGTCTTGTTGAAAGTCTCTTCGTATATTTCTCCATACACGTGTTCCACAGGGTCATCTCCTCCATCGCCAGCTTGATGATCAGCATCCTGCAAACGATGCTCTTGCTCCTCCGCGTCCCCGTTCCTCATCCTCTCATGAATCTGCTTCGCGTCCGCAGGATGTTTGCTGGATCCTTCGTCTCCGTAGTCATTTTCCGTCTTCCTGCTCTTGGAATCAACAGGATTCCCTTGGAATGCTTCTTCTTCACGCTCATCATCCCCGAGACGAGCAGATTGGAAGAGAGACTCTCCTTTATGCACCAAGTCCCTTTGTCCATGCCTCCGTCCTGGAATACTGCCAGGGCTCAATACATTGCTGCTGCTATGCAAACGGCCAGCATGCACTGCCGTCGTCCCATTGTTCTGGCACGTTCCATTAGCTGTGGTTGAGTGTCCGTTTCCGGATTTCGTACCATTGTCCAGCTTGTACTCTGACCCTTCCTTTACTCCAAGGCCGAGCAAAGCTTCTTTCTCACAGGGATGCGTAATGTCGTCGTCCAGAATTATTTCCTCAGCGTCTAGTAAAGCGGAATGCGAGTTGCAACTGGGGGAGGAGGTTTCCCCTCCACAATCACCCGCTTTCAGCGTCCCCTCGCTTACCATGGAGGGAGTGTGGTCATGATGGGAACTCAGGTCTAAAGCATCTAGCTCCAACTCCTCGGTCATACAACAGTTGCACTCGCAGTGACCTGGACACTGATTCTTTCTGCCCTGCGATCGTCTGCACCAGCGTAGAGCGGCAAGGGCCCTCGTCCTCACAGTCTTCGCAATCCGAATCACAGTACCAGTGTTTGGCTTCGTCGTCGTCATCGCAACCGCCATCGTTGACGTCCGCACTATGACCGTTCGTGTGATGCCGATGGTGGTTCCGGGGACTAAGACAGCCTGGAAGCGTGGGCACAGGTCGACGACGGAGTTCGCAAGTGCCGTTTGAAGTGCTTACGCTGCGACAAATACGACTTTTGCTCAGTTTATGAGGTCGGGATGGGGGCGGGGGTTGCTTTGAACTAAGGGACTCGAGAGAGGTAGACTGCCCTTCCGTCCCGTGACTTGAGTAGGGTATCTCACGCATGTCCAAGTCCTCTGTGAAAACAAATGTAAGGAACACAGTTCTTTAGTATCTTTGCAGCTCAAACATGCCAGCTCATCGGATTTCACCTTCATGTTGGATGGATCAAAACTAAGAAACTATTCATATCAGCGATGGACTTTGTGTGAAGCAGGCTTTGGGGTGAAAAAATGAAAGAACGCAAGCAAGAGAAAGAGAAAATATGAAGGATTCACTCCTGTTGTTAAAGATTTGCTTCTTAATGTAGAAAATTCTCTGCTACATCAGTGAGGATCTGGATGATGTGAGGGAGGGACATGAAGCTGGTGGTTACTGCTGGCACACGGGATGAGGTCGGATTATTTAGGACAAAAACATGTAGGATTTTCAAGGGATCTTTTACTCGCTCTTCTGATGAGAACAAGTGTGGGATTTAAATTCCAAAAGCCTTCAGGGCGTGCATCAAGTCCGAGGATTTGCTCCTCCAGCTAACAAAGTCCTGAATACCGTAGCTAAAACTTTCTATCTCAAACTGGCTCACTGAGCGTGGAAGGAAGGCAAGGGAAGGAAGAAGGGACTCCTTAAGGAATCTTCTCCAGGGACGCAGCACATCTGCTACTCCCTCCGCATCACCAGCCTCGTCTACAAGCTTCATCTTCTTCATCCTCATCACGAGATGGGCGAGCACGAAAATACGGAACAGGAGACCAGAAGGTTACCAAGGAATAGCTGCCTTTTATCCTATATCACATGTCGTAAAATTCCTTTGTTGTCTTCTGTCAAGAATAATTTTTTCCTAGAACATTTTCACAACCACGTGAATAGTTATCTTTATATGTTGGCTCTGCTCAATCGTCCAAGTCAGTCTACATCTTTTCCAACCGGTTATTCTCCCTCTCTGTTTACTTCAGCGGGGCTGTAGACCACATGCATGCCTTCCTCAAGCATATATTCAAGAAAATCTTCATCTGATCGTTAGAAGAATCGTTGTTCTCTCTTTCTATCGCTACGGTGTATCCACTACTCTTACGTCATCTAGCGGAAGCTCGTTAGTCTTTCGCCGGTCAAATAAGTTTCAAGTTCGACTACCCACGTAAGTCTTGTGCAATTTCCAAATTCACCGCTTCCATCCTTTACCTAGTCAGGTCAGGAGGCATGCACTTCATAAGGCCAAGGGCAAAGATACAGATCCATAGACTGAACTTTATGACATGGTACAATTAAAGGTCCCCAGAATCTTACCTTCACTCCCATCC
>VRMD01003710.1:0-10424 GCA_009872375.1 Sminthurides bifidus | reverse complement strand
CAAAGTGTAAAGTGAAGGGGTTTCTCATGTCGTTCATTACCACTGCTTTAATGTGGGCATGAGCGTGAGGGAAAACTTTTTCAGGCTGCATGTTCTTGAACCGTAAGAAAAATTGTATTGATCCTTCCATTTCGTCGGGTGCAGTATCCCATCTGTGGTTTAAAACTGCGGAAACATTTGGCACAACTACAGCGAATCTCTTTAGTGCAGGGCAATCAAGCGCACTGCAGCAGTGCTGAACTGCCGAACCTGCTGGAAAAGAGGGAAAATACAACTTAAATGGGCAATTCACACCGCAGCGAGAGCTTGTATTACAAGAAATGCCGTCTCCAAATCACGCTCTTTGTCTCTAAAGGAGTGAAATTGCAATTGTCAGGAAAGAATGTGTCTGCCATTTATCCAAGTGCAAGAAGACGCGAGATTACTCCAAACGGTGGTAGTTTAGAGGAGCAACTTGTTCTGGCTTGAGGTAGAACAGGCATGAGGAGGGGCCACAGGAGTGGTCAAGAGCCCTGTAAGTTGTCACGCCCTTCATTAGCAATTGACCGTGTGCTGGACAGTATAATTGCAGAGTAGTGGTATATATACTTCTCACATTCAAAAAGACAGAAGATGGCGTCAATTCAAGCAAAATGACTTTAAGGCTTGGTCGCTGTGAAGGGTGTGATGGACCTAACAAATGGTTTGATAAAATTGTGCTCGTTGTAACTTGCAATCGTAGAGTAAATCGTGTTTTTCCAAGATTTCTAGCTAATATTCTACAATTCTTAGCCTAGTTTTTTCAAAATAAGACGAAAGCAAGGAAGAGCTATGGCGGAAAAATCTTGGAAAAAATAGGGTAATAATTTTGATTGGTAAGCGAACGTGCAATGCAAGAATTATAGGTAAATGAAAAAATAGCCTGGTCGAGTCAAAGCCAAACCCAGTTGCTGAAGGAAGGAGAAGAGGAAAGCAGTTTCAATTTCGCCAAATCCTTCCCATGGTGGCCACCTCGCGTTTACCCAAGTAAAAAAAAGAATAAAGGAAGTAGGCGTGGAGAAAACTAGTCGAGTAATTTGTATTTGCGAGAGTGAGTTTGGAGTTATTTTTTGCCCGGTTTTTTCAGCTTCGGAGGGAGGAATGTACATTTCGTTTACATCTCCTCCGTGGCGTGGCCTTGTTTGCTGAGCAGGAAGATTTTGCAGCACTCTTCGCTGAATCATGATAAGCTCTCGTCAGACTCTTCCCTGGGAGAAAAGAAGGGAGAAAGGAAAGAGCTACAGGAGTTGTGTAGCCCGTCCATCCATGCTGTTGTGTAGTTAATGCTCCTGTGTTTTCTCAGATTGCGTGAGAGAAGGCGATTATCATAGTTTTAAGTAGAGCGTGTAAAAGCATGTCTGTTTCGCTGAGAGAGGAACAACAACTGAAACACTGACGGAACGGACCGCTTCGCTGACGTCTTAAGGGAAAGGAACAAGTAGACAAAGGGTAATAAAAGTTTACAAGTGGTAGAAATCTGAATTCATTTCATTCCAGCTGGTGTTTCCATCCACTTGAATCTTTTTGATGCAGTTGAAATTATTTCCCGCTCTCCCGTCATTTCCTCCAGTCAGGCATCAAAAATTGAATGGGCTTGTCGAAGGAGAGGAAGTTGGATTTTATTAAATCTTATTATTCTTTCGTGAGAGATATACGAAGGCTGTAATTCACACATAGACGTGCTACGGGTGTGAGAGTAAGATTATGGTTCACGCAGTAAGCTCCACCTTATATAGCCACATATCTGTGAGAAATGGTCGGGTCGGAGTGTAGCCACTTAAGTAGCTCCAGATGTGGATCTCCATCCTCCTTTCTCAGTAGATGTTGTACGTGATTGAAGAAAGCAGGCGAGGAGAAAGTCAAGTAAAACGCGTATAAATGTAATAGACCAGAAGAAGACAAGAGCCTACTCAGGCTCAATAAGCATCTGCCGCGTACAATTTCGCCTCAAGTTATTGCACGTGACGATGGCTGTTGTGAATGTATGGCTGGTACTACAGGAGCATATACTGGTTTCTGCGTCAGTGTGCAGGATTTAACAGTTTTTAATTTTAACAAGCTGGAGGCAATTCCTGTGTTTTGTTTAAACATTTCGCCAAGTAGTGGAATGAGAAGGACTGTGAGAGATTTCATTGGCTGTTACAATTTTTGTTTACTTTTTCAAATTAAGTGCCTGTTTCCTTTTGGAGTTCGTGGCAAACTGACGGAGAAAGCAGAATAGTGCCTTTCCAAGCGACTGCTGCAAACTGTGTACCAGTAAAGCTGTAGTGGGTAGATGCGCCAATTGAAATTATATAAACTGTAAGAATCTTAAGAAATTCTATCTCTTCTATATGAAATTAATTAAGGGACTTAAGAAATTCTAATTCTTAACCAAATGTAACAAGAACTGCAAGGCAATGGAATTACCAATAGAGTTACCTCTTTCACCTGGAGGCAAATGTTGTGGGATGACTATGACTTTGATGGATCAAGCAAAAGATACTGTAAGAGCTTCGTGACGTTGAATGACTTGGATTTTAGGAAAATGAAGGCGGCGAAACGTTTTTAAATGTTTTTAGCCACATTTCATCAACAAATGTGCTATTCATAGTACAAGCATGAAGTCGATTTGATAAATGCAACAGAAGGTTACGGGTCATGTTTAACAATTGAGATTTATTGTCGGCCATCAAATCTCTGTGTAGGATCCAAACTGAACAATTTTGTCGGCAAAAATTTTGCATTTGTAATTGGTGCCTCGAGATGAGCCATGTGTAAAACAATGTGGGTACTCCTATTGCAACATTTAGCTATGTAACACAAGTTCGTTGAAAAGCTGAATGGCTTGGAGGAGACGTAATCCCAATTTCTTAAATTAGTTAACACCTCAGTGACCTCAGCGCTCGACATCAGCTGTATACTCGCAAAGACCAGATTAATCTGTTGACAAAAACATACCTTTGGAAGACTGTTTAATTAGAGAAAATAAGGTAGGAGAAGCGCTCTAGTCCCTTCAAATAGCTGACTCAGCCTTTGGCACAGTACCGCAAATGTAATTGACAATTAAGCACGGACGAATACTTTAACGAGGGATTTCTGAAGCTTATGTAACGATTAATCAGGCTTTGAGCTAGGAAACTGTTCCACTAATTCGCAAGAGATGAGATGGAGAGGCTTACATCTATATTTGGCGAAATGTTTCAACTAGTAGCAGCTTGCCTGAAGGAGAATTTGCCATCATTTGGCGAGCCATCAAGCCGTTGATGAGTTAGCAGGAAGAGGAGAAGAGGCGTCTCAACTCCTTTCATCGAAGGATATTCTAAACTATTGATGCTTAATGGATGTTGCCACACTTGACGAACTAAAGCCTTGGATGTGAGAAAGCGTTGGCAGGAATGTTGAGAATTTGAGAGTAGGATCTGTTCGTCACTCAAGCTTAAGTCAATTCGACTTGTAGTGCTATTCAAAGTGGAGAAAGTTGGATGGAAGCCAGAGTTAAGTTTTCTTGAAGGAGATGGAAGAAATCCTTCGCCTTGCTCTCCTTTCAGTGAGTGGATTTGCCCAAGCAATTTTCACGTGAGCAATATTGAAAGGTTGAATTTGAAAGTTGGAAATTGATTTGTTCACTCCTTGTACATGTATGGGTAATGCATTCTCGTTGAGGAGGCAATCAACTCCTCCGTAAGCGCGCCGCCCTTGGATAAAATGCATTTCGTAGAGTTTATGTGCTCAGAAGCGTCTCGCGTGCTGGAATTTTGGGAATTCCCTCCTTCCAACCCAGCGAATTCGGGCAAAGAAATGAGAATCTTTGTGAACAAGCCCGAGTTCGTACAAGTGTGTAGGCAAAGGTAAACCTTGAATATTGACAGACTTCTCCGCATACAGACACTCTCACCCTTCTCATTACGTGGAAGGTAGGAAATTGTTACCGGAAGGCTGCTCAGGTCGAGTGAAGAAAGGACTTAGTGTCAGCTTGGTGTCAGTTTGCAGAATCCATGGCTGCTCCTAGCTGAATGGAATCATGAGATAGTACAGTCGCGGATTTCTTATACCTGAAGACGTAACGGCTTCACTCATGCATCACCTGCACTACTTTCGCCAGTCCTAGGCCGAGTAAACTCTCTTATCTCCTCCGTCCGTTTACTTTCCTCGTCCTCTTGCTTATTGAAACTACCTCTTTCCTCAAGTCAGGCCTCTCTTTTGCACTCACCCTGTTACTTTGGTAAGCCTCCTTGGTTTCCTCCGCTCTTTCCAATCTTTAACGTGTCAACCTCACTTTTCATTTCGCCGATTCTTCAGAGCTGGGGAAAGCTCTTGCTACTTCCTTGATTGAGTCATTTCGCCCGATCTGTCTACCGACCAGGTGTTTCTTTGCGGGTGGCTTGCGAAAAATTGCTGTAGATTGGAGAATGCACACTGGTCTGCACTTTTTACTTGGAAACATTGCATGTGTAAACATCATGTCACACGTTGGTGCAATGAGGCAATTACATTTTCCACCACCGCTAATCCATCATACTCCGGCTACTTAACTCCGAGTGGATTATAAAAATGCGCCGTAGGAAACGTGACCTTTGTTCGTTCCATGTAACCAGGCGGATATTGGACATTCCATTCGGCAGCATTCATGTTCATCAAAATCAAGTTTCGCATTCAGTCTCAGACGGAAATGCCTGATCCGTATCGGTTGAAAGGCACAATTAAACTTAATTTCCTTTCAAAGAATTGCGAAAGGACAGGATTTCAGTGACGGTTTTCAGGAAGAATGTCATTTTGGAATGCAATAGCGAGGAACTTTTCACAGTTGCACAAATGCAGTACTAACCTCGGGGTCGTCTCTGACTCGGTTTCCGGCCGAGTCAATGCAACGTGAAAATGGAAATCTCTTGTTAGTCATTTTCTAGGTTCCCGGCCATTCAAGCCGTTGACCTCGTCTTTCATTGCTATGGCACAAGATTAGAACCCATGTACATGTTTTATTGAGCAGGGGGTAGTAACGATGCACCTTTGATTGCCGACGAAAAGATTATCGTCATGCTACATCTGGCTCAATGCCTCGTTCTCGTTCATTACAACGGCATTAAAAGCTTGTCATGTTGCCATGCCAGCTGAACGGAATGCAATGCAATATCCGAATTTTTGCAAGACAAGAACAAGCTACCCAAGGTTATGCAAGACAAAAGCAGGACGGTTGCCAGTTTGACCCCCAGGCATGCTTGTGTAAGGCTCGTATTTCTTTCAGGCCCAAGGTTTTTCCCCCCGTTTCTTTAGGGGAGGACGAAGGGCGAGGAGGGAGAGATAGTAAAAGGAGTAGAGAAAGAGGTAGAGAGAGAGAGAGAGACGAGATGGAATGACGCGGTAAGTCAGAAATAATGATACTTTTCCTGCGAGGTGGTTTATCTCTGGACGAGTGGAAGTCTTGAGAGGATAATACGATATGATGATATAAAATTACGGCCTGTTCTGTTAGATTTCATTGACTTTTGCTAAATCCGGTTGCTTGGGAGAGTTGCACGGACTCACGGGTGACTGCACTGACTGAGTAGCATAGAGCGTCCATTTTTGGCGTCATTAGATTAGGAGTAACAAAGATCAATTGGAGAAAGTTAAGCCTTGCTAAGCGGATAATAAGGATGATGATACGGTTAAGAGAGGGCTGTGTGGGATAAAAAGGAGATAGCAGGAGCAGTTTAAGGAAAAGGAATTAGAAAATTCGACATTATGATGAGAGAGAGAGAGAGAGAAAGTAGCACGGGGAAAAAACGGTCATCATTACGCAGAGGAGTATAAAAAGAAAACGAGACCAGAAGCAGGAGTATAATCTTTTAATCTTTTCCTTCCGCTTCTTCCCCAGTCAAGCCAACCTTCAGTTCAAGTTAAAAACTAACCGGGTTATTAAACATGAAGGTTGGGAAATTTCGTCATGCATATTCATATATTCCAATCCGATTTTCTTCCTGTGCTGCGACTAAAACCCCGCTAGTGCAATGCAATGACTTAAGCTACGGAAACTTTAAAATCTAAGCAAGGAAATCCAAGTATCAACATGAAAGAAAATGCAAATTTTCACTACTGAATCTCTGTATTTTGCAGAAGATGAAAGCATTTTCTCGAGTTCGCACGCAAAAAATAACAGGAAAACCAAGGGAACTGAACGCGAGCCGAAACTGGATTCAGAAAACGGACTAACTAAATCGTAAAGTTGGTACAAAGTATAATCTCTAAGATTTTTTGCAATTATCAGACAGTGCATGCTTCAACTACGCTACTGTCGCCAAAATTACCGGCGGTATTCTTAGTTTAAGAGGGAGAGAAGGACAGAAATGAAACAATTTCATCCTCAGAGCTTTGCGTAATGAGCTGCTGCTTTCGAACCAAATCCTTGTATCGTTCATCCTTCGATCCATTCCACTTTCTCTCTCTGCTGCTTGCCTTTATTAGCTGAGAGCTGAGAGTATTTTCTCCTACAGCCATTACCAGCTCGTGATTTAAGAGTTGGATTTGCGAGGAATTAATTTAAGGCTATATTTAATGTTTCGTGCCGAGTGATCAATAGCTCAACTAAAGCCCAGGACTTATGGCGAATTCTAGAATTTTTCTAGAAGGAGACTTGGAGAAAGTTTTCGCGAGGTATTTCGCTCTCGCGGAGGAACAAGTTTTTCTCTGTGCACAAGCTGAAAGCAAAATAAACCATTAACATACACGAGTATGAACAGACATGGAGGAAAAGAAAGTTCACAGGAATTGGGATGGGCTAGCTATGGTCTATTCGAAAATCATGGGTGCGTGGTGGGATGAATGAAACTGTGTGCTAAGTGGCACAGTCAGGTTAGCTCGTTGCCCTTGCATGATGTGTGCTTGTAGCACGTTAACTTGTAAGATCACGAAGGGGTTATGAGAGCCATGAGAAAGAAAGGTCGAGCGCATAATCGAGGCATGATTGTAGCCCACATTTAATATGATTTATTTTTTGGGAAGAGAAGAATTTTAACACGTCCTTTGAGACATTGCAGAATCCGTTCCGATTTTTAGATACACGTTCGAAAGATAACGGTGGGAAATTATGTGAATGAAATGGAAATCCAATAGTAAAATTGCACACCAAGCAACTTGAGAAAGCATAAATCCTGGAATCAAATCCAGGATAGAATGGAATAGACGCTATGTCCCCCCCTGCATTATTCTCGGCTCAGTTACCTCACGTTCACTGTTAAGAGAGCGAAGCATTTTAAAATGCAATCTCGACTGGAATTTACAATCCCTGCTGTTTCTGTCCGTTACTTTTGTCACAAGAATTCGAGCAGATATCGTCTCTTTCCGATGCTCTGGGCTTCTGCTCTGCTGCATTTCATTCCATGGCTTGAAATCTGCTTCCAAAGTCCTACAGGATTGCGGATCTGAGCAAACCTCAATCTCACATGTTCGTAGAGGTCACGGAGGTTACATTTCCGTCCTGTCCTGCAGCTTAGGGATTGTTCAGGATCGTAGTCGCCTTCGGAGTGTCGTACATGTTTCGAAATCCAGTACTTTCCTCCTCCTTCGTATCTCTCAACTTCGTTTCATAAACTGCGTTGTAGAACCATCTACCCATTTAGAATTAAGTGGAGCAAGTAAATTCAACTTTCAAGCATATGTACACATGAAGTTTTCTCTTTCCTGGCTTGCTTCGAGTTGAAGTGCTACAGCATGCAGTGGAACAGAGCACAGAGATCCGTATAAAGCGCATTTGGAAAGGCGTGAGCTCTAGTCCAGAACTTACAAGCCATTATTTTTCAGCTGGTCTGCATTTTCCAAGTTTACTGTGACTCTTTCAAGCTGGTATGATTCTCAGTTCCGAGTAACTGTGTACTCAATGCAAGCTGGTATGCATGTTGATACTGTGCATAAGCTTGTATTTTGATGTGTTGTATATCTTCCTTGGAAGTAGACAAGAAGAGAAATATTACTAGCCTAACTGCTGAAGCACAACTTAGCAAATTTATTGATGTTGCAGAAACGCCTACGAACGAGCTGCCAGGAGCCGGTAATAGTAGCCGGCTTTCTCGGTTTCGGTACTCTAATGGACTTTCTCCTGCTTTCTCCTCGAATTCTGGTTTCGTTTTCCCTGGCTGCAAAAGAGCTGTAACTGCCACTTTACTTAGGAGATGACCTTGAACTAAAGGAGAGAGTGGCAATGCTTCTGGTCGTTTCTTCAAGACAAAAACAATGTTGGACGTGTTGAGCAACTAGAGAATGATGGCCTGTCAAAGCCTAGATAGGAGCTTCAGATTAGAAGACGGCTGGTTTTTGAATCGTTAGAGTTGCCAAAAAGGATCAGAGGTCATGGTCAAGGAGTGCATAAAACTTACATTCCCGTAGCTACTTTTCACATGACGATGGTTTTACTTCAGCTTGGTTTCTGTTAGACTAGCGATTTGGAAGTGATGTGGAGATAACCAATGCCAATGCTTTCACTTTCAACAGCAGCATTGGAACCTTCTAGCTAAATCTCAAAGTAGAATAGACATTTTTTCATCATTCCTATCACCATTAAGAATTGTTTTGCTGACAGCATTTCTTGTGTTGCTATAGCGAATTTGGCTCCAACTGAACTCATATAACAGGGCAACTGTTGCTAAGCATGAATAAATCTGGATATTTTTTGCAAACTGCGATCACATACATCCCCAAATCGCCACCACCTGATGAAAAATTATATCAAGAAGCTTCTCAAACTGATCTTCGGCACCGGGAATACCAGTTCAATTCAAGTGTCGAAAATGCATGTAAATGGGCGAGAATCGAACCGTAAATGAGTTCTGAAGACCATTTTATGATATTGCTGTGGCTAGCTTAATAGCAGCGCAAAATCTTGATTACCGTACCTTAAGTATGACAAGACGATAAGCCAGGCATAAGCTAGCAAGTGTTCACACCGCATTAGTTGCTGTCTTATCCCTTCTGATAAACTTGGGATCGACTCAAAGTTTACACATGGATCCAAATAATAGTCCTCCTGTCCCAAGAATATGACTCACTTTGGACACTGAAGTGTGAATGAATGTATTCTACGTGTGTCTATCGAATCTTGGTGTCATTTTTGGGGTTGTTCACGCGGCAAAGGTGATAAGGGCGATAACATTTTAATTTGTGGTTGTTACTTCGATTAATATGACTGAATAACAAGAATTACCAGATGGTGGTCGGAAGATTTTCTGTATGAATACTCCCACTGGCTTCGATTTAGCCAGTTGTGACATATCCTGGACTTTCTCCTGTGCTGATAATCTTTTTCTGGAAACATCAAAACCGGTAGTAACCAGCTGTTGAATTAGAATGTGTTTCGCAAATAATTTTTCGAAGTGTTTAATGTTTTTAATGCACATGTTGTCACGGGAAATGCAAGAAGTTGCTATTTTAAGCAGCTAAACGAAATTGCCACAACATTTGCTCAATACCTTGACGGTGGCGCACCTCATTACTACCCGGAAAAGTATTATTTGCAAGTGTTTGCCAATTATATTGGTATCTTGATACGAGCTGCATACATAAATTAAACTAACTGCATGACTTGTTATTTGGACTTGTCCCAGGATAAACGGAAAAGCAGGTGACAATTTTTTCATTCATGTGGTGAAGTAGAGCAGTTCTGGGAAGAATTGGCAAGGTCAGGTTAGTGTGACGAACTGAATCCCTTATATTTCGCATCTAAAAGGAAACTGTGTATCTCGTTTGCTCAGTGGGTGTCTTAACATAATTAGGCGCCTGATCAAACAAAATGCTTAGCTCGTCCAAAGTAAGCCGTCATTTTGAAGGATATTCGAGTAGCTCCGGCATGAAGATGGTGAATTTCTTTAGCTCTTCTGGTCAGAATGCAACGAAATGGACAGACATCCTCGTTCCTTTAGTATTTCTGCAGTAAAATAACACTATTCGATCGTAGAAGCCTAACCACATCAATTAGTAGCTTGACATTACGTCGTGGCAAGTTGCAACGGTATTGCATCGTCTAACTTCTCAAACATACATATGCGATAGTCAAGTTCAAGTTAGATTATTCGAGAAGAACTGTTTGCCGAAGGTGACGTTTTCATGTACTATCTTTACCCGGGATTTACATCCATCCAAGACATATTTTTGCTTATGTACATTGAATTATAATTTTTGGTTGATTTTTTCGCTGTACTAACAACTGAAAGAGTTACCCATCTCATACGCCGTATTCAGGGCATTGTTAAGTCCAGGCAACATTCTATGATCATATTTGGCATTTAAATATATTGACGGGTAAACGTGCAAAAATTAGCTTACAAAAATGAACAAGCTAAGTCCATTGCTAATACATAGTATTATTAAATACCTTAGAAGTCAAGAAATAATCTCCTCATTCGAAGAACTTTCTCAATGTGGGCGCATATTTTGCCTGCCTGCCTGCTAATCGCTGT
>VRMD01003708.1:0-10426 GCA_009872375.1 Sminthurides bifidus | reverse complement strand
ATTTACCTCGGGGAACTTTTAGTCAATCATCCTTTCTGCATTTGGCATTAGCCACTTCAGCTTTGCGAAAGAGTTGCTTGTGTCTAAAAACAAACAGTGGTTCACAAGTACCGCGACTGAGAGGCCTACCTTTTAAATTACAAAGCAGTTGCAATTTTCGTGTTGCTGTTGTAAATTCACACAAAAGTCTCTTTTTTATATACATGCTCAGCACTGTAGATTGGCAACATACGTAACAGCAGCAAAGTTTTCAAACAGAAAGAATACCCCTTAAAATAAAACTTTGCAGTAGAACGTGGGACCATTCCGGAATCTGATGCTTTTTGTAGCTTTCACCACCTCCCGTCGTAAACCCACATTCCGAAGATGCCGCTGTAAGACCCCCAGCCAT
Source organism: Sminthurides bifidus (assembly GCA_009872375.1). Classification (NCBI taxonomy): domain Eukaryota; kingdom Metazoa; phylum Arthropoda; class Collembola; order Symphypleona; family Sminthurididae; genus Sminthurides; species Sminthurides bifidus. The sequence continues at coordinate 10,035 of VRMD01003708.1, read as the reverse complement.
AGCCATAGAAATACACGTGATGAACATTGTAGTCTGTGGCATCCCCCAAGAGTGTGAGCAAAACGTTTTGGCGGGACTTCAAAGTTTTGTTTGTTACTTCATCCAAGATGGCGATTTCAGAGCATCGGTATTCCTTCGACGGGCCGTACTTCTTCATGAGGACGAATTGATGCACCTGCTTGTCTTTCAGATCCCTCGGCTGGGATTCGCCACCGCATTGGAACCGAAGTACTGACGAGGAACCGACCAACGAGTGGACTGTCACAGTATCAATAGTGGTTCTGTCCCCGGGGACAATGGCGGCGTCCTGGAGGATGGAGCGACCGAGCGTTTCGCCTATTTTTGTCCAAGTGGGTGTCCATGCTGTAGGTACTGGCGAGGTGTACTGAGGAAGGACTGAATTAAAATTCGATAACAGGACCATGACGATGACTTGAATTCGGAATCTTGGCCAACTTGTTCTCATGATGGAATCGTGGAATTGAAACCGATGCTACGATTGGTGGAGACGATGAACAGATTCACGAAGGAAGTCCTTTAAAATCAGGCGAGACTTGGCAGCTTACGTTTTGGATATCCTGCAATATATTTAATTAAAGAAATTGAAAATACGAGGATTGGTGACGATCAGCCTGAAATCCATTTCAGAACTACTAATCTCCAAACTTTAGGACCAGCCCTATAAATAATGAGACTGTGCCAATGCATGAGCGGTGAATATAACGGATCGGCACTTGGTTCGATGATTCTGCTTCTTAGGATGGCGGTGATTCATTGAGATTCCTCCATTCTTACGCATTGTGAGGACCGACAGTGAATAATTCCAACTCATCTTTCATTGCTAATCTGGCATATTTTATCGGAGTCACGATCCAATTAGGTTTTCCTCCGCTTCGTATTATCTACCATGATTGAAGGTCTGTTATCACCATAAAAATCTAGGACTTGTAAGTCTGTTTCGTAAAGCTTCTTTTCCTGTTCAACAAGTAAGAATGAGTAACAGCCCTAAAATATTCATCGGATGTCAATCAAACTTCAATGGAAGCAAATACAGATATTGTCACGTTCGTGTATTTTTAATCCAGTGGAATGTGCGAGATAGAAACTATTGGATGTGAACATAGTATTTTAAATTGTGTTCGGATAAAAAGTTGGATATCTGAACGATTATAAAACTAATAAATATTACCAGACCAGAATTAAAATATTTTCAAGTCTGACAGTAAATTACTAGAATAAATAATCCCAGACTCAACCTTACCTTAAAAAATGGAAATGCTTCTATCATCCGTTTCCTGTTGTTTTGACTTGAGGTAAACATGCTTTCACGGATTGCTTTCATGTGCTCACCACGTGTACGATGCATGTAATCCTCGCTTTGTCAAGCTTGCAAAAATGAACGGATTAAGTTTTTAAACGGGATTATAAAAATTTCCTACAACCAGTCTGACGAATCATCGTCCAAATGTTCAAGATCTTGAGCCTTTATGGTCATTTTCATCCGTTTGACACCTAAGGTCAAGAAAATTCGCTATTAACAAATTTTAAATGTGCAGTGAGCATTGACCAAATCCAGCAGGTGTCGTATTTGGACGACAGGTGTGAGGGCAATTACGGTTTTCCATTATGGTGACAACTCAAGGCATGTCACTCCTACCATTTCGGAGCCTATCCACTTGCATTGCGGTAGGCTTCTGCCTGCAATAATGAGCTAAAGTAGGAAACATGGCATGATTGTCAACATGCTATTTTGGCTGTCAATTCATTTTCTCCAAGGTGCACTATGGATGAGTCATGCCGTTGTGTAGGCCCCTTTGCTCTTACCCGTTTACCATAAAAGCGACAACATGCATGTTTCTCCTGCATCATTTTTTAACTCCATATAACTCTTAGTAACAGCTGGAACAGATTAGCCGATGATGATGATATTCGTGTAATATGAACTTGACCATGACAAGATGGAGGTGCTTCCAGGGTTTCCGCAGATACATAGTATTTTCGATCAATTTTAGTCAACAAAAATACTTCCTTCGTGCTGCAATACCCTAAAATCTTGTCCATAAAAAATGTATTGTGTCACAACAAATCCAAGTCATGTCATTTTCCTGCAAAAACCCACAAAACTTTTTTTGTTGTGTTTAGCAATCACAAGTTTGCTTTCACTGCTACCAGCTACACAGTTCCTGTCCTGGCAGAATTAATTTAAGCTACATTTTGAATTTTCTGGTAATTTCCACAATGTCCTGCTAAGTTTGGGTGACACTACTTTGAACTCAGGATGAATTTATTCCATAGTATGGTAGAAGCTGGTACAACCTTCGTAACATCACTTTTGTTGTCCTTCCGATGAGGAAGAGCACGCAACACCAAAAAATTACCTTCATTAAGAATTCATCACAGACCTAACGGCACTGAAAAGTGTTACAAAGTGCAAAACGATGCGACGCAAATTGGAAGGGAAACAGACATGACAGCCTAATTGTGCTCAAGTTTTCGCCACTCAGTGAACCTTTGTACTCGGATCCTTGTGCAATTTTCTGCGTGTTTGTAGCGAAATACTGGCGCTTCATGTCGATAATAGGTAGAAAAATTTCAGACAACAATCACCCTCGACTCTGGAAATAGACCTAAGTTTGGACTTCAAAAGAAACTGCCATTATTCACCCGCAGTCATTTGTGCATCAGACTAGTCAAAGCAACAAGATATGCCCCGCAGCGGTACTTTTCTTGGGGTACTTGCCACCAAAAAGCCAGAATGTCAAACAACTTTCGCAAAAAAATGGTTAGAGAACTGGAGTTGCAGTTTCAGTGATCCAACAAACATCGGAAGTGTAAGTACCATTGCTTACCCACAGGATGTGGAGCAAATTCAGAAGATATTTGTGTCGTCAAAATGTAGCCACAGTTTGAAAAATCAAATGCACGTAGTACAGCAAGAAGATTTGGCAGCAAGTTTCCGAGAATTCTTTTGGTTTGGGAGGCTGTTTGGGATTCTGCCGATTACAGGGTACCATAGCGGTGGTAGTTCACCAAACCTGAGGTGATGTATCTTCAATATTATTGCTAAACAATTTAATATTGCATTGATAGTATCAGGGAAATAATTTTAGCCAAACCCCTGTATCCGTGATTCAACCTTGCAGAATTTCCAACTTTGGTACTGTCTACAGTTTAATTGTGATTTTGGGCCTCGGAGTCAATGTCGGCTTTGCGTTTCTGGGAATAGGTCGAGGGAGGCAAGCTGTCAATGCCGGTGACTATGCCTGGGCTCCTGTAAATGTGATTTTCTATGCACTAGGCACGTTCATGTAAGTCATGCAAGTTAATACGTAATGACATCTGGAATTTTTCTTGTCCTCTTACTTTATAAGGATTTTGGATTTGGTTTTTTTAAAAATCTCACCCTCTGGGTAATGATAGATTCACCTACTTTTGGAAATACCGAAATGAATTCGTGTCACTTTTTCGAATTTGGAGTAACTTAAGCTTGACCTACATCGAGACCGACAAATTTCTTCGGAGAGACGTGAACATTGTAGCAGGGGTGGTACTCACATCCGCCATTTTAGAGAATGCAGTTTCGCACCTGAAACTGTTTCCTGTGGTAGAAAGATCGGAAGGTTAGTTCAATTCCAACTAATCCTTCCTTTGTACCCATTTTATCGCTTTATGCAACTGTAAATTACGTTAAAACCAATGCACTCGTCGTCGTAACGAGTTACACTGTCTCTGAATTGCATTATAATGTTTCTTGGCCTCATTTTTGAGCAGTCAAATAACCTGCAAGCTTCAATCCCTGAAAATGGGAATCAAACACCCTTTGAAATTTACTACATCCGGTCACATCGCGCATGGGCTGAGCTTATCCCTTACAACCCAGTGATAGCCACTTACGTTTTCCTCAGCAATAAGTTCTGTCTTTATTCCTGGAACTTCATGGACCTGACAATCGCACTACTGGCACGAGCACTGTATTTCAAGTTCAAAATCCTCTATGAGGCCGGAGACAGGCTGTTGAAGGAAGGAAACGTTGCCGAAGGTAATTTATTTTGAGCAGTCACAGTCACAAACGCTATGAAATTAAAAGCTGTCTTTCGTCTTTCCTTCGTGTACGCTGATCATGCAATTCATCATAGAAAGGCAAAGCTCACTGTAATAAAGACTTTATCTCATATTTGTAGTTTTCGATCCTCAGAAATGGAGGGCTTTCATCAAGGATCACGACACGCTTTGCGGCCTTCTCAACGAATTCGAAAGGTTCTTGTCCCCACTGATCTTCGTTTCCTACGGGGTCAACATTTACTTTATATGCTTACAAGTGAGGCATTGATTCCATTGCATCTAATTTTATAAAATTTCATTGGCCAACAATCCAAGAGATGCAAAGCTCCGTAATGTACAGCTTGGGAGCTGGACGAAACTAAAATGAATGAGTCATGCACTTTAAAAGAAAAGATTTAATTGTGAAGCCTTTATTAATTCCATTCATAGATGCACCTTGGACTTACTCCATCCGGTAAATCCAGTTTCATTGCCACTCTGTATGCAATCTGGTCATTTCTCCATCTCGTGGGAAGAGTTTATGTCATCTCCCTGTCCGCTTCTCGGATCAATGAATGGGCTCACAAGATCCTTGACGTCATAAGAAAGTGTCCGAACGAGATGTATATGGTAGAGGTGAGCCTTGCTCTTCAATGTGTCACAACCTTCTCAAGAATTGCAATTAACTTATGAATATGGCTTGCAGGTTGAGAGAAGTGAAAGGTTTTTAAGTATGAGCACCGTCGGGTTAACGGGACTTCGGTGTTTCGTTATTACGAAGCCGTTGCTTTTGCAAATCGTCAGTGTCGTTTTCACCTTTGAAATAGTTTTGCTTCAAGCAGCCCAGACTCCTCTAGAACCCACCGCTGGAACACCTAAGCCACTGACAGAAAATCAAGTGGTTACTACTGACAACTAAGCCCTTTGGTAGTCGGTCAAAATAGAAAACCCTGATTCGCAGAGAGTGGTATGCGTGAGGTCGTAAATTAATGGACGCTTAATCCCAGAATCCTTCGTTATTTTTCCCAAGGGCATCAGATGTAATGTAGCTGTTTTTACTGATTCCAAAATAAATGAATTTTTGTATTTCATCGCCCTCGTAATTCGTAAGCGATTCTTAATCTGCGTATACGGTTGGTGCAAAGCTGTCAATTAATGTGAATTGCGTAAATTTTCAAAGAGAATTAACCTTGCAAAGGAAGGCGCTTGTGATTCCTATTGTGATTTTATCCTTTTTCCTATACCTGGCGAGTCGGCGGACTGGAAGATGACAGAAAAATTTTACTATTAGCAGCAGATGAAGGCTGCCAGGGTTTTAGGTCCCAGAAAAAGGTTAAGCTTGACATCAGCGTTCATCCCCTTTTATTGATCATCCATTAAACATAAAGTGTTTTGTTTCTGCTGATTTCTAGCAAGTAATCGGGCTATACTAGATGGAGCTTCTTGTTTGCCAGTTCTTGCAATAAAACTATCCCATCTGCTCTATTGGCCCCATATTTTGTTTCCCAAGCATCCATGAGCAAGTTCTCATAACGTGGTTTCTCAAAATACCTTAGGTATTTGAACGTATTGGATGTTGGGAAAATTCGCTGGAAACCCTCAGCTTGTGACAGCTCTTCCTCAGCAATCATGAGCTGTCGAATGTCGTCTCCAGTAAGGTTGTCCAAGATAGCATCGAGGTACTGCATTTGTAATGAGAAAAAAAGCATCAACTTGCATGACTTTCAAAATCCGCTGCACTAATAGAATTGTTTTCTAAAAGGAGAAAAGCATTTGATTTGAACACACGTACCTGTTTCCTGCGAGTGTATTTCTTGATAAAATTTCTTTGCTTCCGTTCTTCAGCTGCACTCACAGTCATGTTGTAGATGCGCTCGTCGAAAACTGCTGCTTCCAGATCCAGTGCGACATCCAAGTTCTCAATAATAGAAGTCTACGAAATCACAACAAAAATCTTTTAAAGTTGGGCTTAGGCTTAAAGTTGGTACTTTCATTGAAACAATGGATGAAGCCTAAAGGCCGGTGGAAATCAAGCTTATGTTACCTCTGCTTCAGAACTGATGGTAGAAGGAATATGGTATCCAACAATGTTAAACATTTCCCTAACCACATCTCCCTTGATACTCAGATCAAGCAAAGAGCTGGCGTTTAATGTCGGCGTTTGATTGATCTCCAAAAGCCAAGGTTGCAAACTGCTATCGAGCAGGATGTCAACCCCAAAGATTTCGTAAGCTATTGTAGCGGCTTTTCATCTTTGAGTACTCGGAAGTTATTCCCATTTCTCCTGCAATGAAAGCTTTGATGACAACGTCCGTAATCTTTTCCTGGAGCTTTTCCACATCAACGCCATCTGTAGCCAGCTTTTTCCACAAGGTCTTCAGCGTCCTTCAAACGTTGAACAATGTTAAACATGGGAACCAATGCAATAACCATTAAACTTTAAGCACTATTGTTATTTAAAGTTTTGTATGACGCTTTTACCACCTTAAGCGGCAATCTAATTACCATTTGTGCCCAAACTCGGCCTCAGGGTCGTCATTTTGCTTGTATTTCTTATTGTTCCTGTTAATAGCATGATTTGTCATGTGTCATGTACTTTTGATTCGCGTACTCTTTCTCAATTCGGTACCTCTTGGTAGCGAATCTCACCAATCCGTTATTGAACATGAAGAGCCTACGATAAACCACAAGTTATTTAAAAAAAGTCTGGAAGCTGCTGCTCTCAGAAGTCAGCAAATACGCAAAGTTTAAGTTTTTCTCACTTCAAAGGTTTGGAAGACGTCATCAGAACGTACAACCGGAGGTCAATCTTTAATCTCATTGATGAGCAATGGATCCCGAATGTACTCCTGGACAAGCCCTTCCGTTTCTGGAATGTCGTCAAAGCTTTTCAGCACGACTACTCCGTTACCCCGTGCACCTGACCTCTGAAAAATTACAAGTATTTTCATGACCTATTGTAGTAAGTAACCATGGCAACACACTAAAACCGCTCCTGCATGCGTTACACACTGGCTTATAAATCCACATCATGTTCGGATTCAAGTCCGCCATTTTCTGCAAAGTTTCCATTTCGTCAGGTACGGAGAAAGTCGTCGGCACGAAATCGTATGCTCCAGGCTCATGTTCTTGCTTCAAACGTCTCAGATTTAACGACAGGCGATACTTGTTTCCTAATTCTCTTGCGTTGGGAAGTTTGCCGACTTTTTGCCAAGGGGCCAAAGCTCCAAAGTTTATTCGCAAGCCCCAGTTTCCAGCGGCAGTGTCCTCTTGGAAGCGGTTCATGGTATAGCCTTAGGTGATGAAAACAATGAGATAAATCATCGAGTCCCAAGTATACGCAACGTTTAAACTTGCTCACAAAATTTCAGTCCAAAATTGCCATCAAATCAAAGTCAAGCCATTATACCTGTTCGAATAACAACTGATGAGATTACATTCGACGTATACGCTGTGTAATTCCATTTCAGGTGATGTGCGACCTCCAGGGGTAGTTCCTGATTCACTTGATTGTAGGCACAAAAGTTGATAAACGGAGGGAAGAAGCTAAACATAGAAGGTCGGATAGCCGGTTCAAGTTCGAGTTCATCACAGACTGATTCTTGCACAGCTGCAATACAAGTTGGAAAAATGTATGAAAAAGCAAAAATAAACTATCGTACAAACTCCAGTGGTAAGAAGGCTTATGATCTGCAGGTTCTAACAGTCCTCATGAATCCCCAGCTCAGGTCTGAAAACTGTACACAAAGTTTCGTCTGATTCTGATTCCTCAATGTCATCGTCAGCTTCCATGCTGTTGCCATTGTCTTCTGCCATAGCGCTCCATAGCTTGTACCTGTCCAAGAGAAATTACAGGTGAAATTCATAGAGGACTTACAAACTAGCAAGACATTACATCCGGTGTTGAAAAAAATACAAGATTTTCCTATTAAGGCAAGCGATTATTGCAATTAGGTTCACCTTTGCAGTCTCGGATTCTCATCAATGGAACAGTAGTCATCATTTTCAATACCGCCACTATCACTGGAGCTAATTAGGGATAGCGATTTCAAGCTACAAGAAGTTTCCAGCTCCACCTCCTGTGACAAATAAGCTGAAGATATCCCAAGTGTGGCAAGAAGGCTCAGGACTACCAAAAGCCCTTCGATCTTCAGGAGCAGCAAACGCACAGACACAGGCATTTTAGCCTTTGCTCCCTTCCCTGATGCTAAATCCACGATAAAGTCTTAATCAAGCACTCACCAATCGTTTGCACAGCACAGTCTCGATTTCAAAACATTGCAAGTCCGCGTCTTGTGTTAAATTGGCAATGTTAGCAATCCGACTGTTACTGGATGTTGTACAGCTTGGAGCTTAGCTTACGGAAATCTGTAGGCTAACCAACGGCTACGTGATGCGATGCCCTTGCATGGCTAATCTAAGCATTAAGCACACAGTGCTATTGCTGTATAACTTACTTTCGACTTCAGGTGCTTTTGCAGGTTTATAATTAGGTCATGTTAGTTAGCTCCCGAAAAACACTTTATTACAGATTCCTGAGCCTGGTCTTGCGAATTTGGGGAATCCGTTAATAGTGACAATTTGGACTGGCACAGAGGACAACGACAGTATATCAAGGACAAGGACTGAGATATGATGTGTTAGCCAGATCTAATACACACTTATTTTTGCGGTTCACTGACGCTCCTGCAGAAGGAGTGAAGGTAATCAGCTTAAAGTGCATAGATATATTTAATGCCTAAGCGTGAAATAATTAGAGCATTGTCACATCTGGTTGTCGTAACGAAGACCGTTGAGTGGTAACAGACGGACATTATTCCATATTCATAACCTTCGGATTCCCTACAGGATGTGCAAAAGCCTTATTATGATACAGTTGACTCGATGTGCAGCTCCAGTTCAGCTCAATGCAAATATAGCGCAGAAGAAGTAATACGCCATGAGAAACGCCAGTTAGAAAAACATTGCATCTTTCATAATTAAAGCTCAAATGACTTGAGCCTTGTTAGACATAATTTGAGCAGGTTTTACTCCTAGTTCTTTTGCAAATGAGGATAACCTAAATTTAATTAGCTAAGATGATTAAGTAATCTTTCGTTTGATTGTTGCATGAAATGGATTGTTGCAAGAGTGTGACTTCTAGTGAAACGTTTGTGGTGAAAGTTGAGAGGTCATAGTGTGGTCATAGGAAGGTGATGGATATATATATATGCTTTTCTTATTCCTGCGGTGCGACCAAATACCAGCGTCAGGGCTGTATCTGTCGGTCAAGACCGATAACCAGTCTGCCCTCAAAATTTTATCAACTCGTCTCCAGTCAGTCCAGGGTCTTGTTTGATTTATCAAAAATAAATGTGAATGAAGCTTTTGATAACTTTAATGTGTAACTTATACTTCAAATGACTTGTAAGTTTTTTTTTGAAAAAATTCGATCATCGTCCATTTACCGCTTTCATTATGGTAATGAAATCAGTTAGAAGGAAGACACAGTGATAGGTGATGGCCTTAAAAGCAGTGTCATTTGTGAACATGTTTTCAAATTCATCTATCGTCATAGTAATTGGCCATTAAGCTTCTTTGGTTTCTTTTCATAATAAGCGAACGTATACGTGGTGTGTCCATTGTGATTAAGGAATGGCCTCCAACCCATTAAATGCCAACGAAGAAGACATTTTTCAAGAGATATATGCCATTTGTAAGGAAGCGTATGAAGACGGTGTGGATTCTGCAGAGATTTACGAAGTTCTTCATGACCCGGATGTAATAAAAGGGTTGCATAGGACTTCATCTACATTTCATCCAGTTGAGTGGCTTATTTCCAAGTCTATCAAGCTATGTCATCCGATGTTGACCCGAAAGTCTCTGAGTTTAGTGCACAAGGTTATTGTCCGAGTGGTGCTATACGCGTTCTTAGTAACTGGTGTTTTGGTTGGAGCAGCAACTTACTTGACGGATTTTACGCTCGTTAATTGGTTTCCGACTCTTGCTGAAAGG
>VRMD01003707.1:0-10427 GCA_009872375.1 Sminthurides bifidus | reverse complement strand
TGATCCACCCTGTACCGACGACCCGTTGTTTCAGTCAGCAGCGGCCAGAGGGACTTGCAAAGTTCTTTGCTTTCATCCCAAGTCAAATGTCACTATTCCTGTCATGACTGTTGAAGAGATCAGCACAGTTATTGGGAGGTTCGTTGCAAGCTTCCTACTCTGTAACTTACAGTGGTACATAATAAGTCTAGGTTTGGCATGACAGCTTTGAGTCCTGTCTGTCGCTGAAGAAGTAGTAGCAAGAAATTCCTGCTGTAAAATTGAAGCAATTGTTTTAAGATGGATCGATGAAATGAAAGACCTGGGTCCTAAATTCACCTGGGTGCAAATTTTCGAAAACAAAGGCGCTATAATGGGATGCTCAAACCCTCATCCTCATTGCCAAATCTGGGCATCTTCCTTCCTCCCAAACGAGCCTAGGATCAAGGATAAGCATCAGCGAGCGTATTACGAGAAACATGGAGCCCCCATGCTTATGCATTACGCCCAACGTGAGCAAGAGAAGAAGGTGAAGACTATATTCTGAATCTTTTATGATCACCTTGAGTTAAGAAGTCTTTCTGGAAGTGAAATTGTGATAATAAGATGATGATCTTTGACGTTCCCATAGGAACGCCTGGTGCTACAGAACTCTGACTGGCTGGTCGTGGTCCCCTGGTGGGCAGTTTGGCCTTACGAGACTATGGTTTTACCCAAGCGACATGTGTCAGCGGTTCACTGATTTGACTCCAGGAGAGCAAACTAGTCTTGCTGATATAATGAAAAGGCTGACAACTAAATATGACAATTTGTTTCACACAACGTTTCCATATTCTATGGGATGGCACGGTAAGACCACACGATGCGTATGTGATGCTTGTCGTCATGTACGATGTCATAACTAACTCAAAAATGTTTGCTCCCAGGTGCTCCTACTGGATCGCACTTAAATGAAGACACTAGTCACTGGGTATTTCATGGAATTTACTACCCTCCCCTTCTTCGGTCTGCTACAGTCAAGAAGTTTATGGTTGGGTAAGTTGCTTTACAGAGAGTTCTTGTATCATGCCATGTCTCTTGTGATACCAAATCTTAAACTTACAAAAGTGATCTTGTAACTATTCCTAGCTACGAAATGCTGGCCCAGTCTCAAAGAGACTTGACACCTGAACAAGCTGCAGATAAATTGCGGAACCTTTCTGAGGTTCATTATTCGGTGGAGACCAAGTGAATGCCGATGCCCTTGCCTAAAGCAAGATTAATTGGACTTAGCAACGGAACCATAATTACATCTAATGTGAAATTGGACAAATCGTTCTGCTCTCTGCACCTCGGCTTAGGCAAAGCAGTCCTAGTGCTGTAATACCTTATTTACTTGACGGCAACAAATGTAATTTATTCTTCTGATCCGCAGAAATAATAGTGCGCTACTTCAAAGTGACTGAGAAGGCCCACAATGCAATCAGTTTACACGGGAATCAAGTCACATTTAATGTGCGCAAGTCATTGATCCTTCAGAAGGGAAACGTAGCGCATCCTTCACTAATCTTCTAGACTCATGTTATTGATTCTACTCAGCAGTCTCATTCTCTTAATTTTTCGTTAAGCTTTTCGGTCTTTTAATATCTCATTTGATCTTTTTCCGTTTTCTGAGCCTCCCATTCTCTCTCAAGGTATACAATGAATTCCCTCACAGCCGAGTTGGAGCGGTCCACAAGGCCTGATGTAAACAAGGAAAGAAAAAGTTGTATTCAAACTGTTCATTTGGAACTAAAATTAAAGCTAGAAAAGCTTATTCTTCCCTTACTGAACAACTCCTTTTTTATGCCCCTGAGCAGTTCCATAGTTGGTGCATATCTTTCGTCCTTTTCACCTACATTATTGCACAGTGTCAGTTTTCCATGATCTATTTGTAGTCAAGCTTTTGAAAAGTAATAAAAGAGGCAGCTCGAAAACACGTACTGAAGTAAACATTTACCGGAATTTTTGACATTACTTCTTCTGCGGTACTAAATAACTTGAAAATGGTTGCTGAAAATAAACTGAAGTCATGTTATGCTGATATTGATATTAAAATCGGCTTAAATTACGACGGGTGACTTGACTTACACACAAGCCTCCGCAATTCCGGGTCAGGCGAATCACGGCCTCCTTCCACATCTACCAATAGTTGGCGATAATAATGTACCAACATAAATTCATCACGTAGAGAGATATGGTTGAAGAGACATTGTCTCACAATACCTGCGTATGCGTAGGTAGTTAAAATAAAATGCCGATTTTTTTAAAGGCTCTGAATGAACGGCTTCTCTTCACTCCGTGTACTCGAGTTTGCGATTTGCTAGTGTACTGTCGTGTCTATTAAATGACTACTTACTCGTCTCGTACTGCAGTTGTATCATTTCAAAATGGGGCGGCGGTCCGAAAATACTCTCCATTTTGAATTGAAACCATTTATAGCGATCCAAATATTCTGTCACACGACAAAATTACTATCACATGAGCATTAACATCGTCCATTACAATTATGCGCAACATACTATCCCATTGTAGGTTCGGAACGAATCCAGTGCAGTAGCAGCTGGCAGTGCTGGTAAGGTCATTGTCATTAAATTAAAAGGATCGACAGTACATATATACCTGATGAAAGTTTTCGGTGGACTTGCAACGCTGATAAGAACAATTCATACTTTTCTTCTGTGCCTAAAAAATGTTATCCATTATACACACATTAGTTTCTGAGACAGGTCTAGGAATTCTAAGCACGAAGTGATCTCGCCTTACCCCGACAACGCCTAATTGCTTCTCTGAATTCGATCAACACGGTCCTGCGTTGAGATGGGTTCATAGACCAGAAATCCATGGTATTGAATTCGTCTGAAAATGATCACATCCGAATCCTCAGCTACATCACTTCGTAATAAAGGGCTGTAATTGTAACACTTGCGTAAAGAACGCTCATTTCTGACTCTCACCACCTTATAAGCAAACTTACCCAGAGCAGCTTGGAAAATCGTTTTTTGGCATGGTAGCAAGTTCGTTTCCCATGCAACTAAGTTGTAGTGGATTTTTTCCCTGGCAGCGGCCAAGTTTAACTCGTCATTCAGTGAAGCCAAGACTAGTATAGCACCTTTAATTTTGAACTTTCAGTTACAAAACCGTGATCAAATCGGGAAAATGAGGTTAATTACAGTAAGCCTTACGATAAGCCCATCGATCCATGGGACCACGTGACATGGTTGACATTCCGTAGACTGGGGCGAAGTTCATTTTCGCGGAGCTGATTATAAAAGTGTACTCAAATGTGAGTTTTGGAAGTCCCGAGGTTGAAAACAGCAAGTTGGGCAATGGAGATAGTGAGCTTCAGCACTGGCAATCTCTTCCGAGCACATTTTTTGAAACCCTCATAGGATTAGGCTATGTCTTCTTTGCCTTACAATTTTATTTTGGGTAGGATGAGAACAAAAGAATCCTATCCTGTGAAGAATGGACTAGAGATGGAACGAGATCATGAACCGAGGTCATTGCTTTGGAACACAAGCATAGGGGAGCCTTTCATCCCTTTGCTAAAAGGGCCGGGGTACTTTAGGTCCTTCTCAACCCCTACCACAACAGGAGAGGGTTGACTAAATATTTTAGTCAAGGGACAACTTCCTCCATCTTGCGTCGCAGCAAGGAATACATGTTGGCCGAGGTGCAAACGAAATGCTCTTTTCTCGTAACCATGACTGCAATCACTGTAATGAAGCTCATATTGGCTACTGTCTATCAGCAGATGCCTGCCTCCACTCTCAATCTTGCCTTGAAGAGTGGACATAATAACAAGAATGCTCGCAAGTTCGGCAAAGACGCTTGAGCAAATGGGAGACGCCAAGTCTCTGAAGATGATGGCAAGACCATGCGAAAATGATAAGTGATGCAAGTAGCAGAGCCTGTCTTCATTGTTGCCGGTTCTTTGGCACAAGGAGCACAACAAGTATGGTGCTGAATTGAAGTGAAGTTTGCGGTAATGGCTAATGTTTACGAATTTGTTTTTGAGTTATGGTGTCAAATTTGTCTAGTGATCAGTCCAAGATGATCAGCATTTCATTCTAGAAGCTCAGGAAGTTTGAAGAACTTTTACAGTTTTCGCTTCTTTGATAAGAGAGAATCCTAGATGAACTATGGCGAGAATTACAACTATGAATTATATTGTGTCTCATAAAAGCGAGGTGGTAGACTTCTTGGTACTGGTACAATATATGCAGGTCTCAATCGCATCGTTGATGAGCTCAACATGATTGTGCAAAATCTATATGTTTCAATTCATTTTCCATTTGCCTAATCGGGACTCGTATTTTGAGATTCAGTAAATAGTTAACTTCACAGCAAACAGTCTTGATTCGCCTCTTTAGATCACTGGCGAAGACCTTGATACCGTTTGATTTACATTTTAATTTTATTGCATCTTTGGGCATTCCACCAAACAGTAAGTTAAGGTTGTCATTCAGCCTACTGAAGTGTATTTTAAGGGACAGGTAGAATGATTACTTGACCATATAATCTTCTATCACTATTTACAAACGAAATAACCAGGATCGACTTCATCTCCCAGAAAAGAGTCGAAAGCGCTTAAGGGCATTGACTATAGCCGGTATCGATAAACATTCAGTGAGAATTGCACAAAAGAAAACCATTTAGAAGTTACATATCTGCCTCATTTTTATATGAAAGCTATCACATATTTGACTGTAAAGGAAGACATGAGTGTATTTCCTTTAAATACACTAAAACTATGCAACAAGAATAAGACGGCGCAGCCATGGTAACCAGTTAGACAGGCAACGTGTCCCAGAATTTTACCCTTTCGGTAAATGGTTCTTGAATGACTCTTGGACGTCGGTCAATCATCATGTAGAGCAATTTACCCGTGGAATTGTGCACAGCATGTGCTTGAGGCCATGCTACTCCTTCGAAGCTGAGTGGATTCCTGGAGACAAATTTTATTTGCATTTATCACATTGGGAAAAGGCATCAAAGAGAATACATAATCTTTTGCAAAAGCAAAGCAATTCCTGTTAGACCCTCGACTAGCTGGACATGTCACCTATTAGCGAATGTATAATCTCGTGTAGCCGAAATCTATCAAACTGCAAGCTTAGACTGGATACTTACTCATTTTTTGCAAAGTCAGTCCATAACTTGACCATTGCCCTGGACATGTGGTAGTCTTTGGAAGATGAACTCACATCCGCGAGCATGTGCATGTTGAAAAGAAGTGGCAGCTCATCAGCATGACAAGGACCTGATAATGATTTCAGATTTCTTCAGAATTATTGCTTTCTTTATGGCGACGACAACGAATGTAACAAGTTAGTCACCACAAGCCATGTTCCCAGGAAAACGTTTCTTTCGACTGGGGACTTACCGAGACCTTGATACCAGTTGCCGAAAGTGACAGAATACAAAAAGTCTTTGGCCATGTCATAAGCTATTTGCAATTCAGCCGCAAAACTGCTCAGGGGTGACACACCCTTCATCAAACTGAAGGCACTAATGTCGCCCTCGTAATTGTTGTAGTAAAGGTACATTGGCGCATGAGCTGCGTGAAACAAAGCGGCTTTGTGTGCCCCATAAAAGAATAGTCTGTCTGAAAACAAATTTGTAAAATTGGCGAGTTGCTTGAAAGGATTCAGTTTCTTCTTCTGCCCAAAATAGAATCTGCGAATCCTCTCAGTCACGTTCCGCAAGGCAGGGTTATACGACAACATTCGCGGAAACGAGTCCCACCAGTTTTTGTTTAAACCTTCCGTCAGGGCTGAATTTGAGAGGAGGCCTGCCCAAATTATGTAATGTGTAAATTTTTTATTTATTAGCATCTTTGTACGAGGGTCAAAGAAGCACAGGTGTATGTCCTAAGACGGAGGGATGCACTCAACGTTGATTAGAATTCAGAACGGTGTTTCGCAACTTGCACCGGTGGCAGAATCGTGTAAATAACGTTAAGCTTACGTGCAACGTTGAGCAATCCTTCTCCAGCATTCACTCCGGACATCCATGGCACCTTGTTGAAGTGACCTTTGCTGATTAAGTTTGCAGGATAGTCAACAAGGAATGCATCAGGGCTTTTAATCACCTCCAGCGTGGGAAGAAAGTTGTCGTGGGGATGGCGTGTTGCTGACTGCGGAAGAATATTAGGAATCAAAGCTCTGAGCTGTCTGAATCGTCTAACTAATGAAGCATTTAAATATCGAGTTTTTATAAAAATTCACATGCGAATCCGAATTATAGGTGGCAGCTTTAATTATAGACTGTGGCAGTGTAGTTAGAATCTCGTATGGCAGCTTTGGCTACAGGATCGCCATGGGAAAATTGAATTCATCGCTTACCATTGCAGCTTGATGGTACTGGACGAGTGCAGAAGCGTCGACGCGCTTCAGACAACTGACCATTTCCATAGAATTGCGTGTGGGGCACCGGTAGCGAGCGGCAAGTCTTTTGGCTTGCGTTTGCGGGTCCATTGTAAGGGCCCAGGTCTGGAGAGAGGTGCCACTTTGGGAAATGGCGCGGTGGAAGAGGCCTGGAACGAGAGCCAAGAAGATGCATTTAATGTTCATAGGCTTGGACGTAGTAGTAGTAGGGGAGCAAAATCAATGTTAAAGAGTCCTATTTAGTTTTTATGAACGCAGGTTCTCAAGCTTACCACGTGATTGAGGTGAGACAATGTGGTAATGAACGCTGGCTGCACCTGTAAAGCGGAAGAGAGAATTTGATGAATGAATTATTAATGGAAAATCAACATCAAAAGATTTCCAGCTGCAACGTTGGCTATTTAAGGTTGCAAGATTTTGTTGTCACGAGCACAAGCTTAAATTATTAACCCGGCAGACATGTTTTTTGAGTCGGTATCCAGGATTTTGGGGGTAGGTTCAAATCGATTCTAATTAAAATTCGACGTAAGCCTTTTACACACCTGCACTCTCGCCGAAAATGGTAACGCTGCTCGGGTCACTCCCCAAATTTGCGAATGTTTTCCTGGATCCAGCGCAGCGCCATATTTTGGTCCTTCAAACCCATGTTACCCCTGACGATGTTGTCACCCGTGTTTAGAAAGCCTGAAAGCAAAGCAAGTTTGGCTTCTTTCAACGCTTTGATGGCCTTTGTTGCCATGGATACTGAATGCATGTATTTCTTTCAAAATACAAGGAAAGTCATTGCAATGAGGCAAGTGCCAAAAAGAATCGTGTCTAATGGGTCATAAGTACCTAATGCTGCCAGCCTGTAGTTGACTGTGACTAGGACGATGTCTTGATCCATGAAATATTTGGCACGGTACATGTTCGAGGACCCAGCCATGAAGTATCCGCCATGGAAGAATTACCATGACTGGCAGAGGCTTTTCTCCTGGTTTTTGCAGTGATTCCAACTGAAACGTTACACAACATGCTTTGCCAGATGTTGACAAATATTGGGCTAAATTTACTTCAATAAAGCGGCATCAGTAGCTAATCCCAGCAGCGAAGAGCTGATGGACTCAAATTAAAGACGTGATCACATGGGGTCGAAACTCCATTACATGTGCTAATGCCACTTGCTTACATAATTGTATTCATTCAATACTGATTCCACATGAAAGATCAAAACAAGCCTACAAACAACTTTCAACTGTGCTCAAATCTTCTGGGACACGAATGAATTCTCCCAAATTCACAATTTACGAGATTTAGATGTTTTATAATGTGTCTACATACGTAACGTTGCATGATCAGTTAGATTAACCTTGTGTATTTGATTTAGAAGGCAAACATGGTGATTCCTTTCCTACTTCCGAGACGAAAACAGCCAATTGAACTATGAAAAGTCAAGGCCTTTCTTTCGTTCCTCACACTCTCCTTATCAACATCATACATGTGCCCATTGCCCATAGCTTTTTGATCATTTTGACACCTTGACCTTGTCCAAAGGCCACAGTATCGATAACCTCGCTATGGATGGATTTGTTCATTCGTATACTTCCTATAACTACCGTGTTTTTCTGCTTTTTTTCATAAAACTGCTCACTATAAGACTTAACCTCTATCAAACTTCAAGCTTTCTACAATCGGCAACTGGTTTAGTTAGAATTTCTGACTATGTTTTCCAGCTCACTGTCTGAATCGCTAAGGAAACCCGGCAAGTCTTTTAATAACATGTTCAGTAACATTTAAGTAACAGAATGCAAAGAAAGTTTTACCGTAGGAGTGAAAACGTTCAGGTACAAGCAATTCTCTGAGCCCACGACCCGGGCTGTTACCATCAACTCGAATTGCATGCACTCAGGTGCATATTGGTTTGCGTTCCGGATACCTGACCAGTTTCCTGGAGGTTGTGGCGGCTACATGAAAAATGTTAGGCTCGGGTTAGGTTAAAACGCTGGAGAAATTTTTAGGCATCGCAAGCGTTTCCATTGACAGCATTCAGAATCAGCACAACAATTTTCTTATCCGCGTCCACTGAATGCTTCTACATGGTCAAAGGCAAGTTCTCCTTTACCTCAAATTCTGAGATCTCCCACCGGCGGCCTCGCATAAGGGATCCCCAAATACTCGAAGTAACTCCAACCCTCCCTGGACTTGCTCACGATTCCTGTAAGGCGACCCTGTGGCAGTTCCACCATAGGCGCCTGAGAACCCGACATAAACTCACTTAACATGTAGGTCAAGAATCCGAAGCCTACGGCAGTTGCTGCCTGGCGGGAATCTTTCGGATAAGTCCTCATGTTTCAAGGGTCGTTGCGAAGAACACTGCTGGTGACAGGTCACCAAACCACTGATTGAGTCTTAGTGACGGAAGCTAAGCTGCCCACTAGTCTAGAGCCGGTGCAGGTCACCTAATGTATGGTGTTGAACTCACAGTACGGACCCCTTAAGACCCTATCGCTGCTGGCCATGTAACAACTGATCACTTTGATCTGCTCCAAGCTCATTGGGCAATCATGTCAATTTCACAGCAATCGAGCATCCTCTTAATAAAAAAAACTTCCTCTAACCGAAGTTAGTTGTAAAAGTGCACAGAATTACGGAACTTAGTAATTTGCCATTTCACTGGTTTCTCTATCAGACTTGGTCACTTACAAAAGGTAGCTCGTTTACAACCGTAAATTCGCATCATTATAGATTTCACTCCTGTGCTACATTCTAAATTGGCACTTGAATCACTTGACGCAATTTCACTCCCCTGCTATTCCCGTCTATTCTCTTCTTCCGAAGGCTCGATGAATTGACAAAGTTGGAGCTTCCTTTCAACCGCCATTGCCTCTTGCCAAGCTCCTTACATGGGGTAATAACTGCTGCAAATTAACTACATCTAATTTCGACTTCCTCGAAGAAAGTCACTGAGACACTAATGCCGGGAGACGGAGGGTTCAAGGCTTAAATGCCTCCTTATACGAGAACTAGCCATTACGACCAACGTTATCTCCATCCTGCCGCCGCTTCGTAACTACTGACAAACTGACAAGGCACACAAGTTTGTTTACATCCCTGGCACACGTTTTTATCATCCCTTGGAAGAACTGTACACGCTTATGGAGTTGATGATGCTCAAAACACATGATGATTTAACCAAAGTATATTAGCACGGTGGAGCGTCGTGAGGAATGAATGTTAACTAAAAAGCGCAACTGGTGTTGTTATCACAGCTTAACGCTGGGTTAACGTCCCTCATAACTCGGTTTGAATAACATTGATGCAACGTTTACGAAGCTTAGTGAGAGATACGCGATCTTGAATACAATGTGCTCCTTTGAGAAAGCTCGGCCGCTGCTTGGAGATCACGACTAGGAGATGAAAAGAGGGATGAATTGCCTTTCAGCGTTGGAGTCGCGATGCGACGCTTGACGAGGACGCTGCGCTGGCTTTGCTCGTGCTGGCTCGGCTCACGCGCGTAGTGTCTGACATGTAACGCTGCGCTTTTGCTCAGGCGCTTTGCTGATTCTCAATGAAAGAATGAATGGTGTAAAAGATTAAACATTGACAGAGGCTCCAATGAAATAGGCCCCGTTTCTCGTCGTCACTTTTCGGATCCTCGGTGTCTCAGTCACCTACTTCACATACTTTGTGAGCTGTAAGTTAGCCAGGTGTGCTGGTTCACATTTTGCAAACGGTGATCTGTCAGAATTTCGAGAGCTAAATTTAGGCTAGTGGAACTGTTGTTTACCGTCTCATAGCCTGCGGCGACAGGTGTTTTGCACTTTTTTTGTGGGAGTTGCTTTTATTGCAATGTCATTGGACTTAGATCTACATCTTTGTATTGTCGTATTTTAAGATGGCGTTTTTGCCTGTTTTCGGGTTCATTGCTCTTTTAAGGTAACAGTAGAGGAGAGAATTTTGTATTTCAGTTAATTAGCAAAAACTGCCGGTAATGAACCCTAGTAGGTATGCAGCAAGCACTAGCTCCTGAAATGTCAAAAGCAAAATGACATAATGTAA
>VRMD01003706.1:0-10432 GCA_009872375.1 Sminthurides bifidus | reverse complement strand
CGTTCAGGTCTTTGTTCAAGGGTGGGGGGTCGCATTTCCTACGATGGTTCTACCGTGTTCAATCCCTTGTCGAGTGTTGACAGTTTTGACAGAGACTTAATATAACGAAATTAAGGTCAATTACGACTCTAGTCACCAGGAGGACGGAAGCATACAAGTTGCCAGTGGTTGCTGACTAGAGGAACAAAAGCTGCAACATTTTACTTGCTGCTGATAAAAATCTGATGAAAGTCCTTCCTCCTGGGTGGCTTGGTCTTGGCGAATTAGCCAGCCGTTACGAAGAAAATAGTGGAGTTTTACAGCCCAAAAAGCACCAAGTACTCATCATCACAAAGGTGTACTAATGCACTCACGCAAAGAAAAGACATTGGACAGGTGAATCAAGACAAAATTTGACATCCAGGTTGGCAGGGAAGCCTGAAAAGTTATCCTTGGTTCAAGTTTAGGATTTCCACCCTATGCATGCATGCTTGCCGTACCTGTGCACACAAGACAATAGGATGATGATGACTTTGTCACTTATGCAAGAGCTGTTGGAGCGACTCCTTTTGCGTGTAACTCTTCATCGACGTAGCTTATTGCTTCACTGCGGTTACATGACGGTAGGGGCCAGGGAGTTAATTCCCTCTCCATGCTCCCAAGCTCGGCTTGCTGTATCCAATTTCTGATGAGAAGGCAAAAATTATTTCTGGTGAGAATTTCGCAAACGTGATTCTTTACCCTTCCAGAAACAAGAAGCCAGAAAGATTCCTGGGTGGCTGTTGCCATTGTTTGTAGTGACTGTGCATAGTGTAGGAGTAGTTCATGTGCGTCCTCAAGTTGTCTGCCTTGGTGGCTGTAAAAGTTGTGATCTGTGCAAAGTTACTGCTAAAACTAAGCTACTTTTACCGTAGTAAATGGCGAAATTCAAACTTGAGAATTCCGCATCTCCAAGTTCTGGTTCAGTGAACGGGAGGACTGTAAAGCAGATTTCTTGCCGCTAAAGGTCTGAATTTGGTGTTGGAACAGACAACAGAACATCAACACATGGTTGATCCTTTACAAAAAATCCCATCATGTTTCCCCTAAGTTCTCTTGTTCCACCGCATAGTCCGGTGTTCATGCGCAATTTTGTGGCTGGAAGCAGAGAGAGTTCTCCAAGCCCTACGAGTAGTAGTGACACATCACCGAATAAAGGCGTAGGTCGTGTCAAAGGTCAGCTAAAAGGCTTCAAGTCCAGTTTCGGTGATGACGACGATGTGATGTCTGTCGAAAAGCGGGAAATTTCCAACCGAGTGCCTCAAATTCGGGGAACAATCCCGAAAATTAGTGACATTGGTGCTCCGAAACGGGAGATTTGTGGAACAATTCCCAGGTACTATGAAAGCAAGCGTTTCCCTCCTGTTGTCACAGGCTACGAG
Source organism: Sminthurides bifidus (assembly GCA_009872375.1). Lineage (NCBI taxonomy): Eukaryota > Metazoa > Arthropoda > Collembola > Symphypleona > Sminthurididae > Sminthurides > Sminthurides bifidus. Next base: position 9,032 of record VRMD01003706.1, on the reverse strand, counting down.
AGTTTCAAGTTCCATGCATCCACTTTCGGGCCCCCGGTCCCTATCGATGGTCACATGACGGTTGGTTCTAAGCATTCTAATCTTGAGCCTAGTCTACTGGGCGATGAAACTCGTCTCAACTGTGATAATTAAGAAGGCTAGGCATGAGGAAGTGAGTGGTTCATACGGAAAGTTGCATCAGGATCCGTCCGATTCCTTCCAAAGTAATCCGATTGCTGATCTGAGGAATGGGCTGAGTAATGATCTTCTGAATTGCCACGATAGCAATTTATGGAATGATCAAATCAGCAATAAGCAAGTGCAAAGCTGCGCCTCTCACGCTGATACCTTGTTGCAAAACATGGATGCATGCCATGAACCCGGTGTTTCTTTAACCTCCGGTCTTTCTGATCATAGTAGTAGCAAGTTGTCGTGTTCTCAGGAGGTAAAAACTTTCTCAGGCACATCTCCGAGCAGTGCCAAAGTTGGGACTCTCATCGATTTCGGAAACGCCAAGGAGTGGAGTTCAGTGCTTGAGGCAAAACTTGTAGAAAAATCCGAACAGAGTTTTTTCAACGACTTGATGGATTTCGATAAAGATTTTGGCACCGTATCGGTTCTCGTGGAAGCAGAGGCGGGAGTAGCAGCGGTGGAAGCGAACAAACGACCGTTGGGATACATGCATCAGAGTAGTAGTTGCAGCACTGATTGGAGTATGTCTGACTCTGATTTCTTTTCTGTTCAGGGAGGAGACAGCGAGGAGGATATGGCGGATGTTGTAAAGAAGTCTTCAGAACTAGTTAGCAGCAATTCTAGCAGCGCCAGCAAGAAAATCTCCACGCGTCAAGAGTCACATGAACGGCGAGAAGTTGTTAAGCAGTCGAGTGTGACCAGTTCCATGGTGAAGCAAGAGTCCTTTCAGTCCTCATCGTCCTCGAGTCAACAAATGTCCAGTTCGTCCACTTCCGGTTCCGTGGTAGTGAGCAGCAGCAGCATTCAGCTCAAACAGAAGCAATGCCATGTCCGCGGAAATGTCCAGTCAGATGACCAAGGCCGCTGGGGGCCAGACCCAAATTACCACGACCAGTTCCAAGCAACAGGCGCAAACCCTCATGACAAACGTGAATGGTCAGCAACAGCAGCAAGTGAGCAGCAGTTCCTCGACTCAGAAGAGCGTGCAGCAGCTTGGCAGTAGCCAACAGCAGATGATTACGCAACAGAGTCAGAGTGCAAACAATCAGTTGGCCAATAACTACATCGAGGAGGAGAACGAAAACGACGAGGATTTGAAGGTGACGTTGAGTGTGACTAACCCCGAGTTAGGACCAGAGACTGATGCGGATTTGTATTTTTCTAACATTGTTAAAAAGGACGGAATGATAATTAACAATGAGGCAAATGACTACTCTTTGAATAACAATAACGTCACTGTTGTCCAAAGTCTTGTTGATCTTGACCCAATTAACTCGGTTGATGATGAAGATGATTGCGACGAGGATCATGAGATCCGTGCTGGAGTGCAAATTCAACAGGAGAAAATCATTCCCAAGATCGATGTTCATCATCCAGATCTGATTTCCGACTTGGAGCCGCCTAACCTCGTGCCTTGTCTTAACATTCCCGATCATTCCTCCACCTCCTCGCATGATGTTTGCAGCAGCTCCTAGTGCCAAGAGCTCCGAGGGTGATAGTATGGGCACTATGGATATCGAGGAGCTGGATAAGAGTTCCAGGCCCGGGTCTCATATTGAAGAACACCGGGACGCGGCCAGCTCCCAGGGAGATGTTCACGACCAGGAGCATGAGGACGAGTTCGATGATGAGGATGAAGATGCCTTTGATGGAGACTTGAGTGATGTGTGTTAATGTTTTGTTTTTTTTTCGCTAAAGCGTTCTTAACCGTGAATTTCAGCGTTTAACGCTTTGCGACATGCATGCAATGAGTGGATGCTCGTTGCCGTAGTGATGACATGCTTTAAGTAGAGTCGTAGTCGGCTGTAACGCTTTAATTAGGAATGAAAGCTTGTTGTGACGACTCCGTCGCACGGTTTTGAACTTGAGTTAATGACAGGATAATGGGAGGGTGCTGCTCTCAGCTTGAAGGCTGATCTGAGAGCCGTACAACTATGGATGTGATGCTAATTAACGTTATTTTTAATTACACAGGCGAGAAAGAAGAAAAAGAAAGTTAAGAAAACTGAAAGCATCTCTGTGGTAAGTGAATTTTGTCGTTTCGTCCTCATTATTTTTACCACTTAACGGTACACAAAGTAGAGAAAGGTGCACTGAAAGATTGCAAGCCAAGGTCAGTGATGCGTTGTCGGGGTACAAAACGTTTTTCACCGACGCGACGCCATGCCACGAGAGCTCCTTGTGGTTTATTCAAGATGGCCGCTGCCATGGTTTTAAATTCCATGGCGCGTTGCACCTTTATTTTTGGAATTTTTTGCACATGCATGAGTTAATTACGATTAATAAACTTAACCTTTTTTTATTAGTTCAATTGATAGTAATGACAGTTTTTTAAGTTAAGTGGAACTTGTTGTGATTCACTGCCTGATTTTACGACTGGTTCGTTTTAGTGCGATTTTTTTTGTGCGACAATATCTTTGAAATTAGTTTTTATACTGTGCGTTTTGAACTGTAATGTTTCTTCCAAAATGCTAAAGAGACTCGAAATTCAGCCATCATAAACTGTATCAGCACATTTTAGGTTTACTAGCGCATATTGCTATTTGTGGTAGTGTCATTTTGATATTTCATTATTACGAGCCAAGACCGATATGAAATGGGAGTTGTTCAATAACGCAGGTAATTATGTGTTTAGAATATAGGAAGAGAAGCTGCTATTACAATGACTGCACGATTTACAGGGTATGATCAGGCTGCAAACGTTTTCGATAGACGTAAAACAATAGGCCAAGTGGACAAATTGATGCTATCACCTTCAGATTTTAATCAAATGTTCTCCCAAATGACTGGATGACAACTTGTCAACTGCATAGCAAGATTTGTTGCATAAAGCCATTAACGATGGCAGGTGTTGCGAAACTTTTAGACATAAAGCGTAAGTTGTATAAGATCCAGATTACGACACAGGTTCACTTTTGAACATTGTGGAAAAGCACAAGACAGGTAGTAAGATTGAAGTAGTAGCGAGAAGGAGCCCATGGCTGATAACTTCTACAACTAACGCAAATTGTTAATTCCAGCAGAGTAGCGTAGACAGCAGGGTCGTTGAATCTTGTTTTCGTGATCTCGCACACTGAGAGAGTGAGGATTAGCTTGCACTTTCAAGATGATATAATAATCAAGTTTCAGATGCTCTCTCGTAAAGCTGAGAGTGCAACGCGATTTGCTATGCGTACTTTGATTTAGCCTAACGTTTGTGCTGCTGTTGCTGATTTGAGTTAATTGTGTGCTTGGTTTTTTTGTTCTTTTCTTTTCATCGTGCATGCTGGATGACATAACGATCAGATTGAATTACTTGACGAGAAAATGCGAAACTTGGCCAATAAGTATAAAGTGGCTACTGCGGATAACTTTACTAATGGTCTGCCTGTTTGCGAATTGAGAGCTTGCGAGAAACGTGTTTTCGAGAATGTGTCCGTCGCAAATCTCCGCCGGAGTTTCTGCGATTTAACTGCACAGGAGCAACCCGAGGAGGAATTCAGCTACCATTTGGTTGAAAGACCGGTAAAGTGTTGTTCTGTTCTAACTCTCTTTATACTGTAGTTACTACTCCTCATGGTTCTTTGGGCTGAGACGGAAAAGCATAACATTGGGCTGTAGTCTTCTTAGTTGTCAGGTTTTAAGAATTTTGTATCGGAATTAGATTCGCACAACTTCTACGAAGTAAACAGTACCAGCAATAGCAAGTAGTTACTCTTACGTACTGGTAGTGTAGACTCTTCACAACTAGCTTTCAGTATAATTTGGTAGATCTCTGAATTTTGTATCGGAATTAGATTCGCACAACTTCTACGAAGTAAACAGTACCAGCAATAGCAAGTAGTTACTCTTACGTACTGGTAGTGTAGACTCTTCACAACTAGCTTTCAGTATAGTAGATCTCGAGTAACTTACAATTTAGTTACAGTAGAGAACAGGGTATCATCTTACGGAGCAGGTTGTGTGAGAATCATCTAATGCGACTTTTACTAGTTGCCAAACTACTAGTAAAGATTTCGGGTTTGATTGGGCTCTTCGTTTCTTTGAGCCTCTAAGAAATCTACTGCAAAGAGAAAGAGTAACAGGTTCAAGTAAATTTACTGGCTGCTATGGTTACAGTAGCTGGTAAGAGTGTACGATCCCAGATCTCAAAGCTCCGAAGAATCTGACATGTTCAACCAGATTATGTTATGAGCTAGTAGTACATTTTAGTTTGACAAAAACAGCTGTAGCAAGTCAGCTCCGAGAATCACGCTGAAGAAGAGAGATGGGTGCAATGGCCACCAGTTTTTGCATGACATGACAGCTTTTTTCACATTATTTATGTTTGTCAACGACTGAAATGCTGTAGAGTTTTATCAAGCAGCTGTTCTGAAGCACCAAAAGTGTACTGTTTATTGCAGTTTACCCTAGTGGGGATTTTCAAATCAGTTGCTACGATAACAGCAATGTATGTTTTCAAACATTGGACAATGTGAAGCAGCAAGGAAATTATTTTAGGAGAATGTAGGCCAATTCCAACCAAAAGTTTCTCCTCCAAGTGGCTAGCTAAAGTACAAGGTTTATCAATTGAGCACCATACTTTTGATTTTACGGATCGATGTAGCTTGCTCCAAGCTTTTAGTCGGTGAAATTAAAATAGATTCACCCTTTTCTCAATGTAACTTTAATTCGCCCTTGGAAGAAAAGGAACTCTTTGTGATTCACACCATAATGAAACTAGTTTGGCATGCAGGCTGGAAATACTAAGTACGTAAAAGATGCAGGGCAGGAACTACAACAGTTTTCAAGAAGCGTGTGAAGTTATAAAACGTGGGAACCGCGATGATGATGTAGACTAGATTGTACTGAAGTTTTTATCTATCTTAAGTATTTAGTCTTGTCTTAATGCTTTCTGTATGTATGGGAAAGATTGCCTTTGAGTAATTGCGAGCCTACGGTTTTTAATTAACCTACTGGAGCGAATTCACTTAACGAATCCGTCCTTGTTGATTTCTAGAAAAGCTTTACTAACCTGGATTATTCAATTGACTTTCGTGCAATCGTAAGTTTCTTGTGTTCTTCGACTTTCTATTTTCGTCTTTTAAGAGTATGTAGCAAGAATTACATTTTGCAACTGCATGCAGGGTGTGATTTTATAAAAGTAGCAGCACTTAAATTTTGAGTTGAGATAAAAATGGGGATGGAAGGAGCTCTTTTGGCAAAATCCGGGGAAGGGGAAACTAATGGGATTCTAAAACATTTATGTCAAATGAAAATATGCGACTGATTTAATGTTTTGATGACTGGTGTGGGATTTTGCAGAAATCAAGTTTTAGCAAATNTGCGACTGATTTAATGTTTTGATGACTGGTGTGGGATTTTGCAGAAATCAAGTTTTAGCAAATTTGAAGGTGCTGGTGGTAATAACCGTAGTAATAATGCAGAAGAACAGGATGAACGGGCCAATGGAAGCAATAAGAATGTGAGTAGAGCTAAATGAAAGCTGGGTGATTATTATTTAAATCAAACATTTTTCGCCACATGTAATATAATTTGTGAATCTTTTACCTTCGAATGAGTGGTTTATACCACGATGATCTGTTGCAATACAAGTACCTTTTTAAGACTACAGTCAGCCCGAATACTAAAATATCTACGAGGAGATAATTGAATGGGATTCATCTTCATTACTTGTTTTTTCTTTGGCAGAGCGGTACTCGAACTTTGCAAAGGATGTGGGGAGAAAGTATTCGTCATGGAGATGATAAAGGCTGAGAAAGCTTCGTGGCACAAGAATTGCTTCCGTTGCAGCGAGTGCAAAAAAGCTTTAAGGTAAAGTATCCTGACATTTTACAGCTAATAAGTCACAAGGAAAAGAAAATGTGGATTCATGAGTACAATGCGGTCGAAAGCTAACTTGGATTAGGAGTTTTTGTCAGAATCCCTCTTCCCGAGCTTCTATTCATTTACGGAGGTGTGATAAGATTCATGCAAACGTTTTACGATTTCACGAGAATTGTCAGGGCTGGAGTTGCAATTACCATGTTGTAAAGAAGTTTCCGCTCTAAGGAGGTAACGAGTTAGCGTGTCCAATCCATGTCTGCCAGTTCCGCTTACGAGTCATGTTGCTGGTTCTGCCAGAATCGTGATCTGACTTAATCTCTGTACTCAATGCATTGTGAGGGATAAAAGTGCTTTACTTGATGATTTGTGACAGCGTAGCAATCCGTATGTGAATATTTCTCGGGGTCAGTGTGAAGATTAGACAGGAATGCGATAAAAAGCCAGCATCGTGATGCGGAATTAGTAGCTTAGATGATGTCCGAAACCGAAACTGTTGTAATTTACTGCATTGACCGCTAACTTATGGTAGGTTGCTTGCAATACGACGTAGAGAAGGGACTTGCCTGAGCTGCAACTAAACGAGGAATACAGATTTTTGACCATGAGAAAGAATGAGGCAGGAATTAAGGGGTTTTAGCATCGCAGATAGCGATCAACAGGAAAAGATTGACAAGCGGCTGCCGTGGGAAAGATCCCGTTAGGCTGTCGTGCGATTGTTAAGTCGAATACATTTTATTTAAGAGGCGGGTCTTAGGGCAAGCGTAGAAAGTATGTATTGGAAGCGGTGATTTACCAAGACCTTTCGCTACCAATTATCAAAGAACGAATTTGCAATTACCGTAAATGAATTCATGTTTGTGAGTGTCGTATCCTATTACAAAATAATTAAAACCTGACGCTGTGAAGAAACTCAACAGTTGCTTGAGCATTGGAACGGTACATACCAGGAAGGATTTGTAAGCCTGATGATTAAATTCTCGGTTGTGTTGATATATGTCGGATGAAAATACGGCCGTGAAGTATTTTGCAGAAGATAATAATCTTGAGGAGCGCGCCAATCTTCTCTGTGGCTTCACTGTGTTTTTGCAGCATTTTTTTGCCTCATAAATCTCAAATCTCATCTCCGTAAATATACAATTATTCTTCAGAGAAGAAAGGAGTAAAAACCCTAAACGGAAGAATTAAAAACAAGCAAATGCAACCAGCAATGACTGATGGCTATGTCCGCCTTCTCCATGTACCATGCTCAGGTTACAGTGAAGAAACAAGATCGAATTCAAAGTACTGGGGTATTAGAACAGGAATAGCTGCAAGAAGGAAGGAAAACTTGGGAGGTTTAATGGCATTGTTTTTAGTTACGGTTACGGAATTAGAGCGGCAGAATGATGTAACATAAGCTTCGCGAGGATTCTTGCCAGAACAGTCTTAAAAGCTAGATGCTTCTTGGCATGTAATAACTACATAGCCATTATTCTGTGCACATGGATTAGTCAGTAATCTCATGAATTAGATTCGGTTGCTATAATTAAGAAGTTGGAATTTGTCGCTATGGCAACTAAATATTTAAGTTAAAAATGTGCTTGCAAAGCAAATATAGCAGTAATGAAACTGGTTATGCATAGGTGAGTTCAAGTATTAAAAATTGCACATTCAGCAAATAGTTTCGGTCAACCTGTTCACACCTGTGATTGGTTAGCAAAGAGAAAAGTTACCTGCTTGACCGTGTCAGAGAGGTTTTTGACTTTCAAGCGGCTTCATTCTTCATAAAGCTAGAAACGGACTCCAAACTGTAGGCGACCTTATTAATGCTGGCTCTCTGCCAAGATAAATGGAATGCGCAATGTATTTGTAAAAAGAAACAGCAGAAGTGCTAAGAACAAGATGCATTTGCATCCAACAAAGTACAGCACAATCCTAAAGCCTGCTCTGCTGAAAGCAAAATAGCTCACGAGATGAGTTGTTTGGCTTTATCTGTGTACAAGCTGACTTCTTAAACGGTCATGGAACTAAGGAATGCTTAAGTGCTGTGCTAGGCCATGAGGGGCTGCAATTTCGTGAATCTTCTGTGGGGAAGCAAGTTGGCGAAATTGTACTTAAACCTATGATGAAGTAAGGTTTTACATATATAACGGCTTTTTAACGCAATGACAACCGGTTTTTATGAGGCTCAAGTGAAGCCTTTGTATTCAGGCGCGATACCGGAAAAGAGTGCAATATTCTTGGCGTTTGCTACAACTTAAGTAATTCAATCAGATTCTTCATCTGCATCCTGCAGCAAGTCAGGCTTTGTACTCAGAAGTTTCTCTTACCGTATCGTAGGACAGGATCTTGCTGTTTAATTATCACAGTTATTCATTGAAGTTGTTCTAATACATCGTTCATGTCTATTGCAGTGTGGATACCTATGAATCAAACGCAGGTTTACTCTACTGCAAGCCACATTTTCAAGGAATTGTTTCAGCCCAAAGCTGTTTTCGAATCTCCAGAGGAAGCTATCGCAAAACGGATGAAAAAGAGACCTGAGCTCATAATTCGAGAGAATCAACCTGTGGAACTTCCGCCGGATGTTGTTCGAGGTATGATGACAGAGGGAACCCATTACGACTTATGCACCAGTGTGGAAAATGCACCTCTACTTTAAAAACATTTATGTGACAGCAGACAGCGCAACATGGGCTTAATAATTAGAGACCTACTAAATATGCGTGATACAAGTTATAGCTTGGCCTGTCATAGGCGGTGGACCTGCTGATGAACATGAACGTAGGAATTTTAAAGCTTTTCGTTGCGGCTTGTTTTGTAAGTTTTTTATAGGGTGGATTGATTCGAAGGCGATAAGTTTTCTGCCTGATTCTGTTTCATGAGTCCCGTCTGTTAGGAAAGAATCGTTGCAACGTAAAGATCCAGAATAGGGAGGGGCTCAGTTTTACCATAGCCCTACACCGCCTATACGAATAGAGCTGCTGTTTACATGATTTAGGCGCTGTTATGAGTATAGAAACGTTTTTAAAAATCCCCAACTTTGCAGGAGTGATTAGTTGCTGCTTTTATCATTC
>VRMD01003705.1:0-10433 GCA_009872375.1 Sminthurides bifidus | reverse complement strand
CAGCGAGGCTGTGGCCGACGTGCTATACGTGAGGAAGCGAGACCGTTTGCCCAACATCTACTTTGCAGCACGGAGTACTGATTACAGCGGCACATTCTTTTGATAAATGAAGCGTGTGACCATTTACTGAATACGAAATCCTTGCATCCGGCGAACAAGGCCTTTGATAGGATCCAATTAGAGTGTGCGGAATTAATGACGCATCTGTTGTGCTAACGCCGCTTGATTTTAATTTTGGCTTGGGACGCTTGGAATTTACTCGGGTGTAAAGTGAGCATGAGACTTGTTGACAGAGATGTTATGGAATAAGCGAGGTGAGAAAAGCCAGGAGCTAAAAGTTAGATTAATTTCCATCCACCATATACACCAGCGGTTAGCATAGTTAAGCCATAGTTGGACTTTGAAGAGGGCAGGGCTTTAGTGCTCTCACTCACAATCTCTCTCATCAGACTTAAAGGAGATGAGAGGGAGGGGAGGTTGGAAAGTAAACTGGAGAAAATAAGTTACCGGGAAGATTTTCTGTTTTAGCACACAAATGCAATAATTGAAGCCGCCAAAATGTTTACCTTGTCAACAGGATATCCAGCATTGGATTCCTCCTTTTGCTCTTCACTTGAACTGTAAAGTAGCCGGAGTACCGCTGTGCCGTATGTTCCCCGTACTTGAACACCATTTCAAGCTGGTTGGGAAGAACCTGTGCCTTGAATAAGAAACAGGCCACAAGTTTTCCAGTCTTGCTTGATTGGAAAGCTCGTGTACGTAAGAAAAGCACTCAACGGGCAGAAGTAAAACCGGAGCTTTATATAAGGAAATGTTGCGTGAATGAAAAGCATAATTCCAATGCGGCAGCGTATGTACAAGAGGAGTCAGGGGAAGCGTGGTAGTTCTCGGAATGAAAAGGGATTCTAACGGTAGCTACTATACCAGGCAAAGTTATAGCGTCCCCGCGATCTCGACTTGAGTCTCCGTGGCGGAACTAGGTGTTACATACGAGGAAACTGAGAGGACACGGCAGATTTGTCCTGGGTAATAAATCGATTTTTGCGACACTATCAAAGAGAAATCATGCGGAAAATGATAGATTTTCCTCCCATTTAGACTGTAGGAGCTGGGAAATAAGAAAAATGTCGCACAGGATCAAAGCTTATTGGCGAAATAAATACCAGTTATATAGACCGAGCGAAAATGCACCAAGAAAAAATTACACCTCCCAACCCTNGGGTAAAAGGAAATGCACCTCGTTCTTTCTTCCTTCTTGGCTTGACAGACAGCCTGCGGAGAAATGGTGGAATGCGGGCTTGAGTGATACAACTAGTTGGAGAATTCATGTTATTTCGTGAACTCGAAGAATTGTAGTTAATGACACTATTGTAACGCGCATTTATTTCAAAACTTGAATTACAGAATGGACTTCCCTCGCCCGAAAATCCCTATGTGTTCAATGGAGATTACGTGGACCGAGGAAAACGAAGTGTGGAGATTTTGCTAACGCTACTGTCGTGCTTTCTACTAAACCCAAATTCAGTCTACTTGAACAGAGGAAATCATGAAGACCACATAATGAACATGAGGCATGTGCAACTTTAACGCTTTCTCCTTATAGTCTTTACGCACTTTCACACTCCACGTTGGAAGGAAGAGGGTAGAAATGGAGCAGAGGCTTCTTCGTCTATAATTTTTCACCATGCTATCTCATAAACCGTCCGCAAACACGGAGACTTGCAAACCGATTAAATCTCGTTATTTCACGTAGTCCCTTTCTCGGACCGACTAAAGGGGTTGGGTCGAGCGAGAGAAAGCCATGCTCAGAGGTTACATGCACTTAGGAACTTGTGAACGTGATCTGTAAAAGTGCAATAATGTTATGCCAATGCAAAAGCTTTCTCCCAAACAAGAAAGAGGGACAGAAGCATGAGCAAAGTTACGACCACGGTGGGACTATTAAGTTGGAGCACCACCATGTCTCCCTGTACGTTGCTAAACATGCGTGAAACCCGTACTTTACGTGTCGTAAATTTTCACTAATACGAACTGCTTCCAATGACTCAAGTGATAAAATTTACGTCAACTTAAATTACGAAAACGTATTCCAGAAAGGCAAAGCTGCTCTTGACAAAAGCTGTGCAAAACTATAATGCTTAGCGAAATACCTTCTCCCTTTACAGCATCTTCCCAGAACCTACAACTGAATTGGATTTAGCAATCCACAAACTTCTCTTGTTGTCCCTGGACGAAGAAGGAAGTGATGTGAAAGACACAGCAATATTATGAGCAATTACCCCAAAAACGTTCAACTTCTCACTATCTTGCTTGTTTTACCATGCCAGTCATCCCATAATGGTCATAACTGGAAATAGAAACTTTATGTCGTATTTCAAAAGCACCAGCCACATCAAAACGTATACGGTGTGGGAGATGGACGTGAGTATGGAGTATTTATATAATCCGTGTGTGATTATTAATTAAAAACGGTATTCCACCACTCATCTCGATCCCATGAGTCCGCCATTACTCAGGGCAGATCACAAGAACCTTTAATCTCACTTTGAAACCGTGCATTAGACGCAATAGTGAACCCATGAAATTACTGGTGTTGACTCCCCACTTGGATACTCGTTTTTACGCGCTTTTGTGAGACATAACAATCGAAGCACATTAATATTGCAAGGGTCTTATTTGCGTTCACCGCCAGAGTAAAAATAGCAACAATAACAAAGAGGAACTCATTGTGTAAGCTTTACTTTTCGTATTTCAGATATGGCTTCATCCGAGAAGTCAGACTGAAGTATAAGGTAAGTCTGTGGACTGAAACTTTATTTTTCTGAGTTGGCTCTTGCCGCCCGTGCGATCCAGCCATGTTTGGTCAACTAGAATAGACGTTGTTGTGACTTTGAAAACCCAAAACATGTGTTGAAAGGCAAAGTGATAAGTTTCGAGTTTACGAGGAACAGGCTAAGCTATGGTGGTGAACAAAGTTATTCGTGTAGAAAATACTCCCGGTTTGTATGCTCCGGGACTGAACCGTGGAAAAGATGAATTCATGCGGAAATTAATTCAGTTACGAGTCTTACTTCCATTGCTGACAATGTAATTGAATTTCAAATCACGTTTTCGAGACCGCACTCATGCAAATGTTTTCCCACTCCCACCCTCGTGCCTCTTGTAGTTGAATCCAGCCCTTTGTCCGCGTGTGAGTGAAAGTTGGGACGGATATAACAATGCAGGATGACAAGCATGCATTAAACGCCCTGGTGTAGGTATGAATTGTTTGAGTAGCAGCATCTTTGCAGAAGCATTGTTAGCTCATGCAAGCGCAAAATAGGATTTGATATTGGACAAGAGACTACAAAGTCTTCGTACCGCAAATATCAGCAGGCTCAAGTCTCAGTGGGAGGTAACTCGTCTGTGTTATTGTGACCTTTTGTGCTACAATCTTGACATAGGTTATTAGGTCTTTTAGCTCGACCAAATATTCACGAAGAAGCTGCAATGTAAAAGGACTAGCGAAAATATTTCGTGTAAAGATGGAGGGAAACTTGAGATGAAGTTCACCGGCTTAGTCTACGAGAAGTTTTAACTTTTTGCAAGTCTGTCTCGCCATGTGAGAGCACGTTCTCATCTTAACGGTAGGCCAAGCTTAGTGAATGAAAAGGTCGTGATCGACTTTCAAAAGCACAACGAAGTGCTAAGTCAGGGAGTACCGCTGACTTGACGCCCTGAATTTTGGAGGATTGTAATAAAGCACAAACGGTTTTAATGACTTTTAGGTATTTGCTGGACAAATACTCCACCTGGTGGATCAAGTTTACCGGAGCTTACCGCTAGGATCTGTCATTGATGGACGTGTTCTCGTTGTTCATGGTGGCATTTCTGAGCACACTGATCTTCGAGTACTGGAGCAAGTTGACAGACATAAGGTAAGAGCTGACTTGTGCGGATTTACACCTTTCGGAAATTGAAAGTTTGAAAGAAATCCCGCATTTAGGAAGCACTTGGGTGTTTGGGCTAAAACCATAAGATTTTAACGCTTATTAGCTACGATTCACTTGTGTGTGCTCCACTCAACGATTTGTCAAGTCTGGAGTGAAAGGAAGCCATTTTCTGTTGAACGAGCGGACGCGGAGCACGTACTATTTTCAGTAGACATCTTTATGGCAGAACAGCTTTTAAAATTTGATGGACGAAAAACTGTCGGTCGCAGGTGTAAACGTAACAAATGAAGGCAACAGCATGCGACTTGGAGCAGTCAAAAGTGGCTCATGACGGGGTGACATGTAAACAAGGGTTGTGATAGGTTGACTTGTGGTTGCAGTACGTGTCAATACTTCGACCGCCTGTGGTAGAAACGATGGACGAAGAAGGGAAAGTAACACAACTTTCCGAGTTATATTCCTCTGGGAGCAGCTGCACGGAATGGAGACAGGTAATTTACCAAAAGGAAAATATATGTGAGAATCTCAGCCCGTTCCTACCTAGCACACTTTTAGTTTTGCAATACACCTTGGCCTTGTCAGCAACGCCGTATTTTACACCATGGGAAAAATAATGACACGGTTTATTTCGCGTGCAAAACGCCACTATGACCTTCCATCACATGCAAGCCAACAGGTTGGGCTCGGAGCGTGTTCTTCTTCACTTCTAATAAGCTGAAATGGTAACAGCGGTAATAGTATTATCGAGCTATGCAAGTGCCCTTAATCTTACTCAAGACCTGAGAGCAGACTTGAATTGTGGCGAGGTTAATCACATCGCAAATAGCTGTTCAGAAACCTGAGGCAATCACAGATAAGATCGTGAATCGGAAGAAAACCACGAAGCTTTTGTCCCGCGAACAAAAATGTCAAGAGTCATTCTACAAGTGAGCGAATGAACAACTTAACGGGAGTGAAAGCCACCAGTAACAAGTTAAGGTCAAAGGTCACTGTGAGATTTATGCAAAGATTTTATTAAAACAACTAGCACGGCTGATTCTGAGTAAAGTAGCTCATGTACCAGCAGTCTTTTTGTTTCAAAATGAAGCATGGGTTTCCCCCCTCCCGGATCTTTAGTGGCAGTCGATGTTTATGGTAATGCATGATCGTGATATTTCCTTTGCTCCCACCCTTACCGGAGTAGCTATGGTTAGTCCAGGATGACGACGATATCTCGTCATTGTAACTAATGGAGCAGGCCGAGTTCCGATGACCTATAACTATGTTGAAAGAAAGCTGTTGTTAGAAAGCTAAGCTTTAACGTAGCGTGTAATTCTTTACCATTGGATGATTTGGATTTCAAAGATCCTACTGCATGTCGAAGTTGAGAATTCGTACATAAACCTTGATTTAGTCTCGAGAAAACATCTTCAAAGTGGGCAATAGCTTACTTTCGTATATTTGACCTTTGGAAAAAGATCTAGGGGATAACAAAGTCTTGAGCAAAAAATCACCAGCGGGTGAAACATGTGTAAGAAATGTCTGACAGTGACAGATGCATGGAAATGCGCTTAAAGTTTCGATGTGATTCATTTGTGAAAAAGTTCGCAGCATTAGCACCGAAAATAGTACGAGCAAACAAAAAAGGTGAGAAAAGTAAAATTAGAGTTCCAAGTATAGTAAAGTCAATCCCCATAAGTAGCACAGGATATCCATCAGCAACTTCACCTGTAATTCCCAGCATTGTATCAGTGTGAAGAAAGAAACGCGGGCTTTCTTGAAGAGCGGAAGGAAGATAGCACATCTGCGATTGAATCCATCAGTCTGCAGAAAGGCTCGATTTTTCTAAGAAACGCCAGCGTTTTGTGCAAACAGAGTCAGAGATTAATGAGGACTGCCATCAGAATCAGAGAAAGTAGTTGGATAGCAGCAAGCTGGAGAAAGAATTACAAGTTGTTCATTCAACGTGGTTTTGTGTATATGTAACGGCTTTGGGGAGAACAAAAGACGAGGAAATCCTTTTGTTTCCAGCAAGTAGCTCGTACCTGCGAGTTTAATACAAAGCCAAGTATGTACGTAAAGTCGACAACTTTTTGCATACATGAAGGAACTCTGTGAATGTTAAATTCATAATGAGATTCATTAACATAGCAGGAAAAAGGAAGCAAAATTACAAAGACCAAGGGTGGCATAGCAGGAGAATACAGAATCTGAGACTGTCACCAATATGAACAAGTATCCCACCAGATTCACTACAAACTATATAGAGACCGAGTAATGTCAATTGGTCTTTTTCCCTCCCTATCCTGTCTACGAGCCCACCGACAGAGCAGGTATGAGAGCAAGGACAGAAGACATTCGTTAATTTCATTTCCTGGTAAACTTATAGTGATAGTCTACCGTAAAAAGAGCAGTGGAAGTTGGTAAACGAGATAACGGAGCTCCAATTCAGGGTGAAGTGCCGGTGATTGAGTTGAAATTTGCGGAAAAAGTTAGTCAAGGACTGAGTGTTGACGGGATGTCTACCACAGATTCAAAGGAACCTATGGAACTTGGAGTGAATATAAAATAAATAAAATGAGACACTTTCTCTGTCTCAAAGAATCTAGAATTTCTATTTACTCAACAACAGACACACGAAATAGGAAGAAATCTGGCCAAGACGTGAGAGTGGATACTTTTACCTACTGGGTTTTTCCCGTACTGTCCTGCAGCGAGTACCAACTTACTACCTTTCACCTGTGTATACACCCTTGAACGCGTAAGGCCAAAAGTAAATGAACCAAAGAGCGAAACACGCGTCAGAGCTGTGAGTGAAACGTAAGACAAATTCAATCTGGTTGCCTCCCGGGGCAGAAAATCACCAAGCCAGTAGGCTACGATTCCAACAACAGGAAAAAGAAATCATGTTTTGGCCAACTTTTTTTCCTCACATGAGGTCTGACAACACGTATGATATGAAAACATTACTTGCGGTCCTGCCACATACCGAAAAGCTACATGAATCTCATCGTCTTTCCACTCACAGGAAGATATTGTCCCAGCGATAAATTAATGAGCTTTGCTTTCTGAGCCGCTGGCACGTATCGGACAGAATGCCAGCATAAATATTATAGTGGGAGCATGCTTAATTAACTTTCTCTCTGTTTCAGTTATAACTCACAGTGTATAATCCGCAGTTCAGCCTTGAGTACAAAACTGTTTACGCTGACAATTTCACTTATTTTCTTTTTCCGAATTTTTATACACTTGCATTGTACATGATTTGAAAGCTGGCCTCATCGGGTGTATTTTTCCGGTGATTAAAATTAGGGGAGGAAATAGCGGTCGCTGTGTGCCAGTAAGGAAATTCTACCCACTATTTCTTTTTAGGTACTTGATATTTTATGGAGCGATCCACAAAACGGAAACGGATGTTCTCCGAACACATTCCGGGGAGGAGGATCTTATTTCGGTGTGGATGTCACGGAGAAAGTTTTACAACGGCACGGTCTGGAACTGCTGATACGATCTCATGAATGCAAACCCGACGGCTACGAATTTATGCACAACAGCAAGGTGAGCCTATCTGCGGTTGTTTGTTCTCGATTGTACTCCCTTGGCAAAAGCCAGAAGGAAATCAATCCGTTTAAAAGATGGGCCATGAATAGCAATGATTTATTAGCGGCCGAAACCCGGCGGAGCTCTTCCTGCGTTCCTCTGAATAGAATGGAGGAAATACAACCTTCACTCAAACAGTGAAAATATTGCGTATCTGACTCGCACAAGTCAAGGCGAACCAGCTATTAAAGATGAAAGAGTATATTAGACATTAAGGAATTAGGGGCGGCGGAAGAAGGGAGTGAAGGATGTCATGTTGTGGATACTAATTTTTCTCCAGTGTTGAGGCTGGCAGGAGCTGTGCACAGTAATGCGAAAGGTTCATTTGCTTAATGAATATTTCCAGTGTCTCACAGTCTTCTCCGCGTCCAACTACTATGAGGAGGGCTCCAACAAAGGAGCTTACGTGAAACTAATCGGAGGACCGACGCAACCTTTGGAACCGTACTTTGTCCAATTCAACGCTGCAACACCCAAGTTACGCAACATGACTATCCGACAACGTGTGGGGCTCGTTGAAGCCTCTGCTCTGAAAGAACTGCGAACCAAGATTCAGGAACGGCAGGAGCAAATCATGCAATACTTCATCGCTAATGATAGGGACGGTAAAGGTAAACTGCAAGAATCCAGTTTCTTCATAGCGTGCAAACTTTTCATGAGCATGAAACGTTTAAGGAATGGCAAAAGTTACGCGCCATTGTGTGCGTTCCGACGCTATCCGTTGAGGCCTGAATTCCATTTATGATTGGGTTTCTCTTCTTTCAGGACTCGTAACTGTCACCGACTGGTGCACATCGCTGGAAAATGGCACGGAATTGAAATTACCCTGGAGATTGTTACGACCCAAAATTGCCGATGTTGACTCTGCTGGCATGGTGAAATACAAGTCAACCTTTCAGACTGATAGTTCGACCCATGAAGTCGTAAGCAAGAATTTCATAACGGTTCGTATGCAGATTCATAACTATAAATCACTTCCGAAGGTAAAGAACTGGCTGTGATTTTTGACTCATAGGAAGACGTCACGGTGGCAGAAGTCCTTTACAGAAACAAAACTAGTCTGGAAGCCATTTTCAGAATCATCGATAAAGACAACTCTGGTTCGTTGAAAATTCGAATTAAACTATGGCTCATGTTGTCATTTTAAGTGGCTCATAGAATATATACGTTGCCTCCTCCAGGATACATTTCCATGGAAGAATTCTCTGACGCCTGTGACTTGCTAGGCACATACTTGCAGTCACCAATCCCTAGACAGCAAATGGTGGAAATGGCTCGAAGCATGGATATGAATAAAGATGGCAAAATTGACCTGAATGAGTTCCTGGAAACTTTCCGCATTGTCAGTGTAGGTCAAGAAGATCTAGAGGACGATGAGGACGATTGAGGAAGCAATCATGAAAGACAGGGGATGAATTTCAGCCAAGGGGCACATCATATAAAGACACAGATACAAATGCAGGCAGTGTTTGTGATAGGTAATTATATATTATGTAAGAAAATCCAGCAGAATGGATATAGTTGCACCGGAAATGAAACAAGACCGTACGGTTGCAAACTCTGATCAACTTTGATCAATGCATGCAAGGGTGTCAGCCAAGGTTCTTGTGAGCCGAAATAACCTGAAATGATTGTGCTTATTCAATGGTGACTACAGGCAAGTGACAGGGCTGAGAGGATGTATCGTTGTATCTGCACTAAATTGGTGTGCTTCTTTCAAAGGTCTTAATACTTGTGGCTATTTATGACCACATTCCCATTGCAGCTAAAAACGCATTCCATATAAATGTAAAGCAAGAAAGGACGTTGACGCATTTCCACATCTTCTTAAATCCATATGAGATGGATTACACAAAGGGTTGCTTTATTTTCCCTTAATGTTTTCTTTGGACCTGTGTTAACCGCCGTACCGACAAGCACCCACAAGATCTTTAGATAATCAGCGAATATGACCAGGAGTGCTGCTTACTTGTGATTGATGTATAGGATGATAAAATAACATTACTCGTTAACCCGAGGTACATTTATCATGTAACAGAAAGACAATTTTCGTGTGTAAATCAAAACTTATTGTATATATAAACAATCGGAACGTGTTCAAGCGTTTGAGGAGTTCTCAAGTCACGCAGTCACGACGGAAATCCCATCTTCGGGATCCGCTCCACCCATTTAAAACTGCACAAAATCTTGTCAGTCTCTCTCCATCTGCAAATGGAGTTGATTTGTATCTTGAATACTTTAAGCGCTTGAACATCGAAGCAACGCTAGTTTATAAAGCAACGTTTATTTCCAACTTCGCTGTGATGGTAAGAAATTAATTCTAAATCTTTCCTAAGACGTCTTTATGTATCAGTCTGTAAGCATAAGAGGACAAAAATCCTCATGTTATCTGTTTGTGCATTACCTACCACTGAGATTCCTCTTCAGCCAATGGTTTCCTAATTTTAGAATGAACCAGTGTGATTCCATCTTTCAGCCCTTGGTCTTAAAAAACTTTCTCGTTTATACCTTTGAATAATAATATTCCCATAGCACCAAAGGCCTTGAATCTGTTGAACTTTGGCCCAGCTCATTTCCCGCATTTTTTCCAATTCATAGCAACGAAATAGTCCCTTTCGCTGGGTATCGAGTGTTCTGTGTAATGTAATGTATTTTCTGGCCAAATTCGTTAGCTAATACACATTTTTTCGTCTCCTGCCAATCTCACATATCTACAAAGCATTGCAACTTGAAATAAAACTTTTCATGTCCTAAAACTTGGATCATCCTGTGATTGCACGATTTCTATAACAACAACAGTATCAGTGTCTTAAGTCTAAACACTTTTTAGACGATTCTAAACAATAAACCTTAACGTCATGTAGTGTAACGTATTCGGCATGAAATACTGAAGGAAACTTGTTCTGGCGTAAACAGGTGTAG